>CAIGRP010020937.1:0-34942 GCA_903798385.1 Fraxinus cuspidata | reverse complement strand
TTTACATGCACAAGTTTCGTCTTTCTGAGCTTGTTACCCTAATCTAGTGGACTCACCTTACGTTTTGATCCCCATGAGATCTATCCAAAGCAAAAGACAAAATATCAGACTTTTCCCATTCGATTGACATGAGATCAACAGGGATTTCAATTCTTATCATATCAGTTCGAGACAATCGATTGTATTTTTCTCAACTTAAGGCTTGTATAATTTGTTGAAATCATAAAAAATTGGAACTGCAAAAGTACCCAATGCAACATAATCCATTTATGTTAAATCACTTGTTAAAATTGCTGCGCTCAGAATTTTTATTCTCTATGTCTAAAGTGTTAAATCCCGTAATGAAATAGTTTAACAAGTACAACATTTGTTAAGATAATACATCTACGATGGACATCAAGATAGATTATATTGTTTTAGGTGATTGGAATCAAGATCCATGTGCAAGTAAACTTATTATCTATGTATACTTTGATTCCAACTAGCATTGCAAACACATATTTTCACTTACAAGTAAAAAACAATAATTTATTTCTACATATTTGAAAACCAAAAATTAAATTTAGTTAAACACATGCTCTCATTATTATCTTAAGATGACTAAAATAAGATCTACCAGACATGCATTTAAATTTGTTTCAGTATGAACTTAACGCTGTACATGTACAGCTACAAGATAACCGACCAAAATAAATAAATATCGGATAAAGTCAACATCATGATTTTGATACACACTATAAATTATAAATATTAGAATAGTGCTTACAATGTACCAATGTTCAAACCAAAACTCCCTATTCAAATTATGGCCATCAATAGAAATTATCTAACAAAAACTTCATTACAGAACAGATAAAATTTATCCATCAACAAAAAAAAATAATAAAATAAAATAAAATAGCACTTTGGTAAATTTTTAATCCTGAAAATTCCTTATCAAATTGTCAAACCAATCATTTTGCACACGAGGCAGGATTTTTCTGCTTGGGCCACTTCAGTCATAATGAAATTTGTGGTCACGATCAAGTTCCCCGATATCCTCACACCAGATGTACTCATCCATGTATTAAATAATAGAGGGAGTTAAAATTACATATATAAGCAAGACAATAATTAGAACGTTAAGATATGAGGCTACAGTGTCGATATATTTTACAATTCTTACTAAACATATATCACAAAGGTCTTCATCTTCTAGAGAATGTACAGGAAATATTTCATGTCCTGTGAATGTTCACCTCGCTCAATTCAATGCTCACATTTCCAATTTGCCGTTCGACGGCCAATAATCCCTGTAATACAAACCACAGTTAAAGAGGAAAGTTTCATGATAACAATTGAAAATGTACTACGAGCGGCATGCTCTAGTTTGTCAATTGACTAATTTCTCATAAGATATATCATTTACATCGAGTTTCATGTCATAATCTGCTTCCATGTAATGTTCTTCTTTGAATGTTAAATTATCAACAATTATATGCACAACCTCATTTCTTGCTTCTTCCTCTTGAAAAGTTAATGTAGGTTTTCTTGAATCCCCGGAAAAGCCAACGTTTATGGAAAATACATAAAAACAAATTCAGACCATCTAACTTCTTTTGTCTTGTGCAAAACAAGTTCCCACATTTGTTGTTGATTTTCATAAATTTTTTTATATCAACCTTGAGAAAACCTAATCAATTCTAAGTAGACTGCAGAAATCAATATTTAAAAAGGCAACTAAAAATGTATAAAATCAACTAGGCACGAATACGCGAAATTGGTGAACATCAATTGACACAAAGTCGAGACGATTCACAGCAAGCAAGATAGTAATTAGGACATTAAGATATGAGGCTACATTGTCAATATATTATGCAAATCTTACCAAACATATACCACAAAGGTCTTCCTCTTCTAGAGAAGACGTGAGTAATGTACTATTTCATGTGCCAGCCAATGTCCACCTCGCTCAATCGAGACCTTACGTTTCCAATTTGCTGTTCGAGGGCCAATAATTCTTGTAGTACAAACCATAGCTAAAAAGGAAAGTTTCGGGATAACAATTGAAAACGTACTAGTGCATATTGTTAGTTTGTTTGTTTGGAAGTAGATCAAACTTACTTGTTAATTACTTATTTTGTCAAACATGATTTTTCAAGTACCTTTTTTACTAACTAAATTGAGAAAAGTAACTTTTAAGCATTAACAAACATGTTCTAGTTCTGTCAATAAATAGTACGTCGACATAGGATATATCATCTACAATAAGCTCCATATCTTCGTCCATGCCATAATCTTCTTCCTCGTAATCTTCTTCTTTGAATGCAAAATTATCAACAATTGCATACACGACCTCATTTCTCGCTTCTTCCTCCTGAAAAGTAATGTAGGTTTGCAATTACGGAAAATACATAAAAAAATTCTGACCATCTAACTATTTTTGTCTTGTGCAAAATGAGTGCACATAGTTCTGCTTGAATTTCATGTTTTTTATATCGACATAGTTGAGAAAAGCATATCAATTCAAGGCAGATTGAAGTAATCAATATTTAAAAAAGCAATGAAAATGTGTTAAACCAATTAGGCATGAAAAACAAGAAATTGTTTAACAGCAATTGACTTAAAATTGAGATGGGTTCACAACAAGAAAAATCACCACAACGCTCGTGCATGAGGTGGTTCAACAAAAAATTTTTTTTTCCTTCACAGAAAACAAAATTAAGAAAAATAAATAAAGAAATCAGAGCATCTAACTTCTTTTGTCTTGTGCAAAACAAGTGCACACATTTGTTGCTTGATTTTCATATTTTTTTTAATATCAACCTACTTTAAGAAAACCTTATCCATTCAATGAAGAAATCAATATTTATAAAAAGGCAATTGATTAAATGTGTAAAATCAACTAGGCATGAAAAAAGAAGTAATTAGTTAGAACACTGGATTTAAAATTGAGACAGGTTCATAACAAGAAAAATCATCTCCATGCTAGTACATGAGGTTGTTCAACAATTATTATTTTCTTCACAGCAAATAAAATTTGAGCAACAAAACTCGCAAACTTGAGGTTGAGAACACCATACAGTCATGTAATAACTATATCTATTAGATACAAATATAAGTAGATGGTCAAAATGGATGATATCGGGTAGTCATAAATATGACCATAATTAATTTTCAGAGATACATGAAACTTATTAGCTAGTGAAGGTCTACTAGTCTATATACTTTGAGAACAAGTAGTATGTGAGAATTCATTGACATTGAAAAATCTTTTGGCGTTTCAATAGATATTTATAGATATTATTTGCATCATTATTGATCTGGAATGGTCTAACCAGTCATATCAAATAATAAATTTTTTTGGTCAATGAACTTTCAATTCTTGATAATGTTTGATTCAATCATCTTTATGAATATATAGTATATGTTATATGAGAGCGTTAAGATATTTTTCTTTTATATGCTTCTGCAAGATACAAAATAAGTTATATAAAGATATTTAATATAATTTTCTTGCTTTGTCTCATTGTAACATCTATTACAGCAGATATCTTTAAAATTAAGTCTTTGTTTGAGCAACATTTTCCAACAATACATTTTTTTCAAACTTATTTTCAACCACATATTTTCTTAATAAAATAATATTACACGTAAACCTAAAACATTTTCCTACTTTTCAATCACACTTTTTTCAAAAATTCACTATTCAAATTTATTTTTACCAAATATTGGAGCTCAAACAAGGGCTAAACAAATTTAGAATTGGAATAACATGCAATGTAATTATATAACATTATTTCATACTAATGTTAATTTCAAAAATTACTTTTTATTTTGGAGAATTGTGTGCCTAATTGCACTATCTACTAAGCAGACATCTTGATGATCAATCTTAATTCTTATCGATGTTTATGCTTCTTTAGGAGCAATGGTATAATATTCTTCAAAAATATTGAAACACATAATGTTTTTTGCTCTTTGGGAGCGATAAGTAATATTCTTCTTGAATAGGTATTTTTCTTATAAAAAACTACAACTCAATATTGAGTTGCTTAATTCATGATTTTTGAGGAACACGACGAAATATACTCTTTAAGAGTAATAAATTTTATGTTTATTTGTAAATAATAATATATTATTCTAGAATATTGATAATAACAATTATTGCTTCATTTCGAAAAATATAAACAATCTCTAATTGTATACAAAACAATCAAGGAGTCAATGTAAATCATTGCGAACATGATATAAGGTGTATGCTCTTTTACAAGGAATAAGCATTTGTTCATATATTACGCATAACTCACAATTTTTCATGAACTTGGGATCTATGATATTCTTCTAAACTTGTGTTACTTTAAGAACACACCAAGATTCCTTTGAAATTATTAAAATAATTAGACTAGTGCTTCTTCTGAAACAATAATTTAGCTCACGTTCGGTACACATTAAAATTCTCATAGAGTAAAAAGATGAATAAAAGTTGGTGTGTAAGAAGTTATTTTATTATAAAAGGTAGTGTAGTTATTAAAAAGGAAAAAAAGTTGGTGTGTAAGAGGTAGTTAGATGTATTTCAGATTACATTCTTCCAAAATAATTTGGTTCAAACACACCCTTAGCATTTCTATGTTGTCATGCTCTTTAAGAGCAAATAATATTAAAATTACATTGTGCTTCTTTAGTAGCAACAAAAATTGTGTAAAGATTTGCTTTTCGGGAGGAGTAGCTTTATAATTTTGTATAAGATTGTATCTATAAAATTACACTCTTCAGGAGCAAATAATATTCAATTAGAATATAAACATAATATTCTTGAGGAAAAATAACTTAAACTTTTTTATATAATAATATAAAAAGTTATGATTCTTCAAGAGCACAACAGGATATAAATCAATTAAGGTAGTCAAAACAATCAATATCAATATAACACTAGTTATATGTTTTCGTTTAGAGATAAATACTAATTCAAAAATTACATATATATTGTTCAAGTTATGTGCAGCTTCGACAACACGTTGTATTTTATTGTTACTTCTTCAATGACAATATGCCAATATTCTTTTAAATCATTGAAATTGTAGAACGTTGTAATGTCATGCTCTTAAAGAACATGTAATATTCTTTCGAAATAATTGTGCTTTCTCGCGAGCAACAACAAATTAGACATATCAATTGAATATATATAAATAATATATTTTACGTTGTGAGCAATTATAACATGAGAATCGAATACAAAAATTGAATATGTATAGTGTAATGATTAAAATTTATACATACCAATCTATTGAAGAAAGCATTGCAGATTATCAACTGGAATGGAAGAGTGGATGCGTACGTATTTAATGCAATCACGCAATTTGTGAAGTTGGGACAATCTACAATTCTTATACTGAACAACTACTTCAAAAGAATATATAAACTTGTGGATGCGAATTGAAGGATTCTGTATGTAATTCTCCCAAAATATATATTTTGACATTAGGACCACCGATAAATGACTTTTTTTTTTTTGCAAGAGTTAACTATTGGTCACATACACATTTCTCATGAATAGGTCGTTGGATTTTAATCTTAATCATTGAATTTCAATAACAATGAGTTTTGAACCTTCTGCACGTTGAGATATCAGTGTTTTAATCACAATTGTGTAGATTGTCAGATTATGTAAATTTTCTACACTATTGATTTCAAATTTTTTCTATATTATGGGTAAGCTTTTTCGTGTTGATAAACGTGTTATAAATACGAAATAATAAGAGAGAAATATAAGATGAAAAAGTAGAGAGAATCAAAACTCAAATATATATTTTATTCAAAATCAATGCTCCATGTTTATAGGATTCAAAATTAGAGTTACAATATACTCTTCTAGAGTAGATGACTCATCTATGTATTATGTTAAGACCAAATAATCATCAATAATTATCCTACACAATATTAGAATTAGATATTCTTGTTGGATGTATTATATTTTAAATTGAGGCATAATGGTTTGTTCGATATTTAAATTCGATACATTCAAAACACATTAATATAAAATCTTATTAAGACATGCCAAACAATAAAGATTGAACATTTTGTAAGGTGGACCATATACTCTTCGTACAATTAAAGAATAAATAAGTTAAAAACTCGTTTATATTCAATCTGATTTTATACTGTACCAACTGACACTTATTTCTACTGGGTCTTCACATGTTAATAAATCAGAAAATGTGTAAACTATATGTTATATTAAGAAATTTTCAAGTCACACATTCAAATGAAGAAAGAGATGCATATTCATCAGCACTGCTCTTTTATTAGTAATGTGACATTTAGATGACTTTAATTGATTTGTCATCTTAACTGGATGACAAATCAACTAATACAACATCACTACTTATTTATAAGCTATGCTAATGAATAGCATTACTCAAGAGTGAAAGGAACGTCAATTATTGTAGCTAGTTAATTACAGTTGGAAATATGTTGAAATGGGAAAGTATTTGTGTTAGAGTGAAAGTTACAGTCCCGTGGTTTTTTACTTCTTATTGAAAGGTTTTTCAAGCGAAAATTTGTATCTTCCTCGTACAATTTATATCACATGTTTCTTTTGAAAGGCATATTTTAGTTTTTTTTTTTTGGGTATAGGAATTTCATCATAGAAGGAAAATATTACTACCTACGTATCATAAGTAGACGAATTTTTCCAACACGTTTCTTTCCTAAAGTTTTCTTTCCAGAGTAAGTACTTTGCCCGTGAGATCTATCCAAAGCAAAAGACAAAAGATCGAACTTTTCCCATTCAATTGACATGAGCTCAATCGGGATTTCAATTCCTATTGTATTCAAGACAATCAATTGTATTTCCCTCATCTTGAGGCTTGTATAATTTGTTGAAATCATAAAAAAAATTTGAACTACAAGAGTACCCAATGCAACATTATCCATTTATGTTAAATCACTTATTGAAATTTCCGCGCTTAAATTCTTAATTCTTATGTCTAAATTGCTAAATCCCGTAATGAAATAGTTTAACAAGTACAACATTTATTAAGATAATATATCTACGATGGACATCAAGATAGATTATATTGTTTTACATTATTGGAATGAAGATCGACATGCAAGTAAACTTGTTACCTACTTATACTTTGATTCCACTAGCATGACAAACCACAAAATAATAATAAAAGAAAATGCAACTCAGTTCTCACAGCAAGTAATATTTTTACTTACAAGTGAAAAATAATAATTTATTTATACATATTTGAAAACCAAAAATTAAATTTAGTTAAACTTCACACGAACATGCTCTCAATATTATCTTAAGATGACAAAAATAAGATCTACCAGACATGCATTTATTGAAAAAGGATTGGAGGGAACATTGTTTATTTTTTTGAATTATTTAATGATGTGTTGCCATGTGGTAAAGTGCAAAGGATAATGTATAAGTAGCATGATTGTATTTATAATTTCAATCTTGCCGCACTTGTGCTCTTCCTTATACGTTTCTTTACGCTCTTTCACATGACAATATTTACGCTCTTGATTTTGAACTCATTCATCATATATCACTGTACAAATTTCCTCCACATTGAGGGAAATGTCAATCAAGTTGTCATAATTGATGTACTTATAGCATTGTTGTAGCGGCGCCACCCTATAAGGAGCCTCTATGTGTCCATTATGAACACTCTTATGTATTATGCTATATACCCATAGCACAATCCTTATTCTTATAATTTCAATCTTGCTACACTAACACTCTCCCTTACACCTTTATTTACACCCTTCCATACGACAACATTTGTACTCTTGTTTTTGAACTCATTCATCACATCACTACAAGAATTTCCTCCACATAAGGGGAATGCCAATCAAGTTGTCACGGTTGATGTATTTATAGCATTATTCTCATAAATATTAGAACAATTATGCTACATGTACACTCTTGTGTACATCTTTCTTTAGACTCTGCAACATGACATTATTAATTCCTTTGATTTTTCCAACAATCTTTCTTTCTTCTGTGTAGATTATGTCAGGTGCAAGTGTACACAAGATTGTACATTTTGCATAATTGGTATTAGAATAGTGCTTACAACAAGCTGATGACCAATCAAAATTTTCATGGCAGAACTGTATCAATGGTCAAACCAAAACTCCCTAGTCAAAACATGGCCGTCAATACAAATAAAAATTTATCCATCAACAAAGAAATAGCATTATGGTAAATCTTGAATCCTGAAAATTCCTTATCAAATTGCCAAACCAATCCTTGTGCACACGAGGCAGGATTTTTCTGCTTGGGCCACTTCTCGATGCAGTCACAATGAAATTTGTGGTCACGATCAAGTTCCCCGATATCCTCACACTAGATGTACTTATTCATGTATTAAATAATAGAGGAAGTTAAAATTATATATACAAGCAAGATAATAATTAGGACGTTAAGATATGATGCTGCAATGTCGTTATATTATGCAATTCTTACCAAACATATACCACAGAGGTCTTCCTCCTCCAGAGAAGATAGGGAGTAATGTATAGGTAACATTTCATGTGCCAGAGAATGTTCACCTCACTCAATTCAGTGCTCACATTTCCAATTTGATGTTCGAAGGCCAATAATCCCTGTAGCACAAACCACATCTAAAGAGGAAAGTTTTATGATTAACAATTGAAAACGTACTACGACGGCATGCTCTAGTTTGTCAATTGACTAGTTTCTCATAAGATATGTCGTTTACATCTAGCTTCATGTCATAATCTTCTTCCTTGTAATGTTCTTCTTCGAATGTTAAATTATCAACAATTACATGCACAACCTCATTTCATGATTCGTCCTCTTGAAAAGTTAATGTAGGTTTTCTTGAATTCCCGGAAAGCCAACATTTATGGAAAATACATAAAAAAAATTCAGACCATCTAACTTCTTTTGTCTTGTGCAAAACAAGTGCACAAAGTTGTTGCTTGATTTTCATATTTTTTGTATCAAACCAATTGAGAAAACCTTATCCATTCAAGGTAGATTGCAGAAATCGAAATCTAAAAAGGCAACTAAACTTCTTTTGTCTGGTGCAAAACAAGTGCACACATTCGTTTTTTTATTTTCATATTTTTTTTATATCAACCTTGAGAAAACCTAATCAATTCTAAGTAGATTGCAGAAATCAATATTTAAAAAGGCAACTAAAATATGTGTAAAATCAACTTAGGCATGAAAACACGAAATTAGTGAGCATCAATTGACATAAAATCGAGACGAATCACAACCAGCAAGATAATAATTAAGACGTTAAGTTATGAGACTACACTGTCAATATATTATGCAAATCTTATCAATCTAGAGAATGTACAGGTATTATTTCACGTGCCAGCCAATGTCCACCTCGCTCAATCCAGTGCTTACATTTCCAATTTAATGTTCGAGGGCCAATAATTCTTATAGTACAAACCATAGCATACTGTTTGTTTGTTTGTTTGGAAGTAGGTCAAACTTACTTTTTAATTACTTATTTTGTCAAACATGATTTTTCAAGTACTTTTTTTACTAACAAAATTGAGAAAAGTAACTTTTAACCACTAACAAACATGCTCTAGTTCTGTCAATTACTAGCACGTCGACATAAGATATATCATCTACAATAAGCTCCAAATCTTCATCCATGCCATAATCGTCTTCCTCGTAATATTCTTCTTCGAATGTAAAATTATCAACAATTACATACACAACCTCATTTCTTGCTTCTTCCTCCTGAAAAGTAATGTTGGTGTTCTCGAATCCACAGGCGTTACAATTATGGAAAATGCATAAAAAAATTCAGACCATCTAACTATTTTTGTCTTGTGCAAAAGGAGTGCACATAGTATTTGCTTGAATTTCATATTTTTATATCGACTTAGTTGAGAAAACCTTATCAATTCAAGGCAGATTGAAGAAATCATTATTTAAAAAGGCAATGAAAACGTGTTAAACTATTTAGGCATGAAAAAACAAGAAATTGTTTAACAGCGATTGAATTAAAATTGAGACGGGTTACAACAAGAAAAATCACCTCCCCTCTCGTGCATGAGGTGGTTCAACAATTTTTTTTTCCCTTCACAGCAAACAAAATTATGAAAAATAAATAAAGAAATCAGATCATCTAACTTCCTTTGTCTTGTGCAAAACAAGTGCACACATTTGTTGCTTGATTTTCATATTTTTTTATATCAACCTACTTTGAGGAAACCTTATCCATTCAAGGCAGATTGAAGAAATTAATATCTAAAAAGGCAATTAAAATTTGTAAAATCAACTAAGCATGAAAAAAATAAGAAATTCGTTAACAGTACTAGATTTAAAATTGAGACAGGTTGACAACAAGAAAAATCACCCCCATGCTCGTACATGAGGTGGTTCAATAATTATTTTTTTCTTCACAACAAATAAATTTTGAGCAAGTAAACTCGCAAACTTGAGGTTACAAACACCATATAATCATCTAATAAATATATCTATTAGATACAAATATATCTAGATGGTCAAAATGGATGGTGTAGGGTCCAAAATACCACCATAATTAATTTTCAGAAATACATGAAACTTATTAGCTAGTGAAAGTCTACTAGCCTTATATCCTTTGAGAACAAATAGTATGTGAGAATTCATTTACATTGAAAAATCTTTTGATTTTTCAATAGATATTATATGCATCATTATTGATCTGGAATGGGTTAGAATGTCTAATAATAAATTTTTTTGATCAATGAACTTTCAGTTCTTGATAATATTTGATTCAATCATCTTTATGAATATATAGTACATGTCGTATGAGCCCGTTAAGATATTTTTCTTTTATATGTTTCGGCCAGATATAAAGAAAGTTATATAAAGATATTCAATATAATTTTCTTACTTCGTCTTAATTTGATATCCCTTAATGTAGCGGATATCTTTAAAATTAAGCCCATCCTTAGTCTTGTTTGAGCCTCATTTTCCAATAATACATTTTTCTCCAAACTCAATTTCAGCCACATATTTTTTTAATAAAATAACATTACACGTAAACTTAAAATTTTTTCCTACTTTTCAACCACACATTCTCTAATAATTCGCTATTCTAAAATCTATTTTTGTCAAATAATGGGGCTCAAACAAGGGCTAAGCAAATTCCTTCTAAATATGTTGAAAGAATGTGCACCTTAATTATATAACATGATTTTATGCTAATGTTATTTTCAAAAAGTATTTTTGATCTTAGAGAATTGTGTGCCTAATTGCACTATCTACTAAGCACACATTTTGCTGATCCATCTTAATTCTTATCAATGTTTATGCTTTGTTGAAAGCAATGGTATAATATTCTTCAAGATATTGAATCACGGATTTTTTTTTTTGCTTTTTAGGAGCGATAATTAATATTATTCTTGAATATTAGTTATTTTTCTTAAAAAACTACGACTCAATATTGAGTTGCTTAATTTGTGATTTTTGAGAAACACGGCGAAATATATATTCTTCCAGAGTAATAAGTTTTATGTTTATTTATAAACAATAATATATTATTATAGAATATTGATAATTACAATTTGGGTTTCTTTTCGAGAAATATAAAAAATCTATAATTGTATACAATTCAATCAAGGAGTCAATGTAATCATTGCCAACATGATATAAGTTGTATGCTCTTTTTCAGGGAATAGCATTTGTTCATAAATTACGCACAAATCACAATTTTTCATGCAATCGGGATCTTTGATATTCTTCTAGACTTGTGTTACTTTAAGAACACAATAAGATTCCTATGAAATTATTAAAATAACTATACTGGTGCTTCTTCTAGAGCAATAGTTCAGTATTTCTCTTGAGTATCAAAATTTATATTGTCATGCTCTTTAAGAGCAAATAATATTTTGTAATAATATTAAAATTACATTATGCTTCTTTAGTAGCAACAAAAATTGTGTAAAGACGTGCTCTTGAGGAACGGTAGCTTCATATTTTTATGGATCATGCTATGTACATGATCCATAGGGGTTGACATACCTGCCACGTTGTCAGTCCCTATTGGAGGGGTGCCTAGTGGGGGGACAGCCACGTGGCCATTATGTCAATGTTTATGGATAATGATATGTAGCATTATCCTATTTTTATATAAGATCATATCTATAAAATTACGTTCTTTAGGAGCAAATAATATTCAACTAGAATATAAATATAATAATCTTGAGAAAAAATAACTTAATTAACTTTTTATATAATAATATAAAACAAAAAGTTCACTTGTACAATGATTAGTGTGTTGTAATTTTTACAACAAACTCACATTAGGGCTGGCCCGACTAATTAATTACAACACACTAATCATTGTACATGTAGTGGTGTTGAATATAAAAAGTTATGATTCTCTGGAGCACAACACGATATAAATCTATTAAGTAGTCAAATAATCAATATCAATATAACATTAGTTATATATTTGCCTTCATAGATAAATACTAATTCATAAATTACATATACATTGTTCGAGATATGTGCTACTTTGACAACATGTTATATTTTTACTATTACTTTTTTAATAGCATTATGCCAATATTCTTTTGAATCATTGAAATTGTATAACGTTGTAATGTCATGCTCTTTTGATGAAGATATAATATTCTTTTAGAATAGTATAATATTGTGCTTTATCGGGAGCAACAACAAATTAGACATCAATTGAATACATATAAATAATATATTTTACGTAATATATTTGTGTGTCTCTGTGTGTGTACTGTGTAGACCATCAGATTATGTAAATTTTCTACACTATTGATTTCGATTTTTCTCTCTATTATGGGTGAGTTTTTTAATGTTGATAATGTGTTAAAAAAATAAAATAATAAGAGAGAAATATAAGTGAAGAATAAGATGAAAAAGTAGAGAATCAAAACTCAAAAATATATTTTATTGAAAATCAATGATTTGTATTTATAGAATTCAAAATAAGAGTTACAATAGACTCTTCTAGAGTAGATGACTTATCTATGTACTCTGTTAAGACCAAATAATCATCAATAATTGTCCTACAATTTTACAACGATATTAAAAATTAGATATATTATATTTTTAATTGAGGAATGATGGTTTGTTCGATATTTAAATTCAATAAGTCCAAAACACTTCAATATAAAATCTTATACGACATGCCAAATAATAAAGATTGAATATTTTGTAAGGTGGACCATATACTATTCATAACATTAAAGAATAAATAAGTTAAAAACTCGATTATATTCAATCTGATTTTATATTGTACCAAACTGAAAATTATTTCTACTAGGTCTTAACACGTTAATAAATCAAAAAATGTGTAAACTATACGTTGGATTAAGAAATTTTCAAGTCGCACATTCAAATGAAGAAAGAATGATGCATATTCATCAGCACTACTCTTTCATTAGTGACGTGGCATTTAATTGACTTTAACCGATTTGTCATCTTAAATTTAAAATTTAAAATGATAAACCAATTAATACGACATCGTTACTCATAAGGTTGGACATGATCCGATTTGATTCAGTTCTAAAGAAAATCAAATCGAACCCGATTTTTGGGTATTTAGTAAGTGGAATCGTCGGGTCCAAATTTAATTTTGGCACCGTTCAAGTTCGGTACAATTCCCGAGTTCCATACAATAATTAATTTTTTAATATTTACAATAACATGGCATTAACTCAATTAATAATATGTTCAATTTTAACTTTTACAAAATAACGTATCCCAATCATATGGTATCTTTTGCTTCTTTCTTTGTTGAATTCTTCATACATTTCAATGTTAATTCACAAGTAGAGAAAGATAGTGGGATCACAATAATTAAGATAAGCGCGTCGAGCTTCCAATTTGATTTCTCCAAAACGGCAGAAAATGCACTACGCTAGAATAATATATTTGAATAAAATTTAGGTCAATTTGATTAAATTAGGCTTGGGCTGGAAATTAAAAATAGGAAAATCATATTTTAAGTTTGGGTTAAATTAATTAGTTAACACATTTATTTAGAAAAAATAATAAGAAGATTCGGTTCTTATTTGATTTTTCGATTTTCGTATAGAATCGAGAACCAAATCAAATCCGTCGATTCTCGACTGAGATACCCGTTCATATACTTAACTTAAGAAGAACCGTTGGGTTTAATTCGGTTCGATTATTTAGAAAAAATAATAAGGAGATTCGGTTCTTATTCGATTTTTCGATTTTAGTATAGAACCGAGAACCAAATCAAATCCGTCGATTCTTGACTGAGATACCCGTTAATATACTTAACTTAAGAAGAACCGTTGGGTTTAATTCGGTTCGATACAATATGTTGAAAAATGGGAAAGCCACCAAACCAACCAAAATTAGTGAAAATTCTTAGACAAATTGAAAAGTGGCATGCTTGAAATGCATTAAGCATGGAAGGCAAATAGTTTTCATTTCCTTTCGTTCTGCTGGATTTCCTTTGACAATATGGCAGTGCATTTGACAAAGAATGCAAATCATTTTAGTATAAACGGAAGAATAGTTCAGCAATCTAAGAAAGTATTGTTATCGAGTAATACTGTGTTAGAGTGGAAGATATGGTCCCGTGGTTTTTTTCTCTTATTGAAAGGTTTTCAAGCAAAAATTTGCATCTTCCTCGTACAATTTATTTTCACACGTTCCTTTGAAAGTCAAATTTTTGTTATTTTTTTAGTTTTAAATCCTATTCGTCATAGTACCATTAAGTAAACGAATTTTTCCAACAGGTTTCTTCCACAAAGTTTTCTTTCCAGCCACCACCCTCTATTGTTTTTATCTGCAGGTGTATTCCCTTTCAAAAGCTATCATATGTACTTCCCCCTTCATCATGTAACAGAAATACGCCCTCTTCTTCAAGTAACAGAATACACCAAAACATTTCAGAACGATTTAATTCTGTCTAGTTTCTGCTGGTCTTGATTTTAACTGTGTAAGAAAACATCATGATTACTCGTGGAGATGAAGAACCACATATTGATCAGCTTCCGATTGAACTATGGATCCACCCATTTGCTCTGTTAACTTCCTTCAAATATTTGGCTCAGTAAGTTAATTCTTACATATCTTAAAACTCAAAAGGTTGATCCTGTTAAGAAAGAGTAGCACGAGGCTTTATATGTTGGTTCTTTATTTTATAATCTTTCCATCTTTTGGATTATATTCTTAGAATTTGAGCTAATTTTCATTTTGTTGTATACAGGGCAAGCAGCGTATGTGGGAAATGGAGACAAGGAGTGAAGGAGTCACTAGGTAGGCGTGAAAAATTGAGTTTTGCTGGATGGAAGATAAACGACGATTGAGTCACTAGCGTGGTTCTGCTTGCTGATGGGCTAAAGGAGCTCGACATGTAAATTCTATTCTTCTCTGTTTTCCTCATTTTCATGTGAGCTTTTCCTTCGTGCTTCGTTGTGTACGTGACTCGATTCTCCTGAACTGCATGTGCACTTTCATCTATTGATTAAAGGCTAAACGCTCAAACTCTCTGATTTGAAACTTGGGGTGTATTTGAACCACATTATTTTGGAAGAATGTATTTTGGAATAGTAGATTGATGGAGAATCTGCAGTTGAAAATGAGGGAAAAATTATTGATGTGATGAAAAATATTATTTTATTGAAGAATGTATGGTTGAAAATGAGTAGAAGAATGAAAATGAAAATTTTAATGTGTACCAAACAGGAGCTTAAACTTAGAGCGCATTTATTTAAGTCTGTTCTTCATGATTTGGGATTGCATCATTTCATTTTTAAACGAATAGCAGTAACTATATAGTGCTAAATTCTTGTGAGTTGCGATCTGCTACCTCCATTTCAATGTTCCTTAATTGTCATTTCATTAGAATTTTTACACCTCACTACACGAAATAATACGTTTTGCATGTGATTTCACTTGCTATTTGTTAATGCTATAGTACTTAACGAAATGTCAGCTTTTTTTTGGTAAAAACAGGGAAATGGGGACAATATTGTCTACTTGTTGCATATAGAAAGTTTTCTTTGTGGATATATAATTTACGATGTCTGAGATGTGATTTGTGCATTGCTTTAATAACCCAGTTAGTTTTGTGGGGTTCTGGTTTATAACTTTTTATATTAAAATGTTCAGATCAAGGAGCCGATGGGGTTGCCAAGTAACTGACCATGGTCTGTGTCGGTTGTCGACAGCAAAATGTATTTGCAACCTGTCATCAGTATCTCTGTGGGGTTCCACTGTAATCACAGACAAAGGAGTAGTCCAAATGGTAATTACACGTTCATTGTATAAAGGAAGGAAAAAAAAAATCAACTTTTCCACGCTACAATCAGTGCGTTTGTTTTTTTATGACATTTCTTTTTTAATAATTAGGTTACTTTTCTTCCACAGACCTCAAGAGCTACTTCACTGCAACACCTAAATATTGGTGGCACATTTATCATGGATATGTCCCTGTTTGCCATTGCAAATAGTTGTCCTCATCTCGAGGTAAAATCCTATGTTGAAATAATCCACCTTAATATTCCCATATGTTAATGTGGACTCTTATGAAATTTTTCATGGAACTTAAACTTTATAAATTTGCAAAGATCTTTATATCAAATTACCAAGAAATTTAATTAACGTGGAACATACATTGATCTATTGAGCTGTAATTTGAATAATGAATCTTGATCTTTTGTTCTTCAATTTGATTACTCCAAATCTTCGTGATTCTTGATTGTGGGTTTATGGATCTTCCTTTTCAATATGTTTTCTCTTGTATTCTTGTATTGATGAGATGTTACAAAGAATGAGAAATTCACATATGAATTGGGGATCATAACCATATATATAGTTACCATATGTATTCGGCCCATCATCAAATACAACGGTCCCTACACATATAGTCCGGCCCACACTTTATTTAGATGTCCAAAACCTATTTACTTAATTCTTTATTAGATCACTTTAATTTTGGGCTTAACTTTAAGATAGCATTTATACACAATTAATTACATATGTCGGTCCACATAACAAATTAAATAATTTTACCAACAGACTCGTCCGGACAAGGTTAAAGAATAAAAAGTTAAAAATCTTGCCCATTATACTCTCCGTTGAGCACCATGCAGACTATTGTTTTATGGGGCTGTCGTCACATAACAGAGAATGGACTTGTTGCACTCGTAAAAGAATGCCACAAACTCAAGTCGATCGATGTATGGGGCATGAGGGTGCCGCTGGACTGCTTCAATGGTCTCCTTACAATCAATCCAGCTCTTCAAATACAACCAAAAGGAATGCTACTAAATGATGAGAGGGTTCACATATGGTCTGTCTTCCAAGGAAACTGGGAGAATATCTCCAATGATAAAGGCCAAATATACCAGAAAAGATTGTTTCGACATCCTTTGTAACTCTCTAGTTTTAACGCTGCAATTATCATTGTCAAAATTTGATACTCGTCCCATTATTCAATGATCGAGTGCTCAACTTGACCAAATGTTGATTTGAACCGACTTTATAAGAGAAATAGCAGAAACAAATGAAATATATTCTTGAAGGTTAAATTGATCTTTTGACAGTCATTTCATACATTAATATGTTGGAACCATTTGACTTGTTACCAGCAAAAAAGTTAGTTTGATACTTAATAACTTGAAGTCATACGGATGGTAGAGATAGCTTATACTAATGCAATTTTTGAAATTTTACAATGCAATACATTATATAATCTTTCATATCCCTAAGAAAACATGTCTGAATGCAAGAAATGCCCTTCACCACAATATTTACGCAAGAAGGTTCAAATTCGAAAAGAAAAAAGAATTGAATCCCAAAATAAATTACCAATGAAATGTAGAGATGTATTAATATGGAAGAACTTAAAATCATAATGTCCAGTCCAAGCACGTCTTAGAATGCCTTATTAGTAGTTTCTGTTTCTTCAACATTTCAGAAGCCTGATAAAAGATGAATTAATGAAAAGACCACCATTTCCTCAGTCTATTATTATCAGCAATAGTGCATGTAATGGGTGAGCAAGAAGCAAATGTAAACCGGAGGGACAACAGCATTCTTGAAAGATATTCGACGACAATGGATTAATCTTGTGGAAGCTTATCCCGCTGGCTATAAGAAAAGATGAAATACTCGTACTGAAAATTTTATGGTGCAGTTTTCTAGCCAATTGACATTATTAATACAACAAAATAGCCAACAGCCGTGCTTAAAGTGATGACCACATATAGAACCACAGAAAGCTCAACAAGCCAAATGAATCGTCCGTTGGGCAGTGAATCCTATATTCCTTCTGATATCAACACTCCAGGACCAATCTTCTGTGTGCAACTTGGATTAAGATTTATAAAAGCAATATAAATAAACTGGTGAGAAGACTAAAATTGTCAAGAATAATCGTGTTATTGAGAATGAGTACTTCAAACTAAACACATCCATCTCATTATTGAAGAAGTAGTGATAATAATATGATGAACAGAAAAGGAAAGGAAAAAAGGAGAGACATACAAGTATACGTTGTTCTTCATAGCACACTTCGAGCATATATTACCTACACAAAATGAATTGATATTCTACCAGAAAAAATTACAGCAATTTTATATGCAATTTTACCTTATGATGACTCAAATGTCCAATCTTTTAGTCTCAACTTCTCCAAGTAATACAACTAAAATTGGCCCAGAATGTCAAATATTGGAAAAGCATATTCCCGTATAATAATATTGCCCCTGTTTGGCCCCCATTTTTAAAACTCTTTTTTTTTTTCCAAACTAATTTTCAACCACACATTACATGGGACCCCACAATTTTTCTCAATTTTTCAATCATACATTTCATCAAATTTTATCAAAATCTGATTTTTAACTAAACCAAACAAGGGCATTATATGAAGAACATGCCGACCAGATAAAAATTGTATATTTATTCTCTCATTAATGGAGCTATTGAACCTCAATCGAAACAAAATAGTCCAAACGGATGAAATCAAGTCAACTCATCTGATAATGTCATGGATGCAAAATGTATGAAGAAAACAATTTGTATCCGTAGAATAAAACGTAGATGAAATGCGAAAAACACTTGAACCATGTGGTAGTTCTCTTGTTCCTCTTTCTTGCTCTCTACACCAAACTACTCTGCTGAATCCTCAGTGTTTGATTCAAGAAAACGTCAAATCTAGAAAACATACTTTTACTTTTTAATTAAAATATTCATTCTATGTATTCTAACTCCAAAACTTTTACGTGCTAGTACATTGAAAGGCAACCTCCTCGGGTTCAGCTCATTGTCAACGTGGACCTATATTTCTACACTGATTGCAACAGAGAGAATGTGATGAGAAAGGGGAATAAGCACAGAACAAATATACTGGGAATATTGACTGTAGAAGCGGCTCCTGTCAACTGCACAGATCCTGAGAAGCTCCCAGCAGTACCAGGGGTTGCAGGAGTTGTGTTAGATGCAGTAATAGTTTTGCAACTTCCAAAAGGCGCTCCTGCCTGCAATAAATCCAACAAATTTAGCTCTCTCAGTGTTTCCCTTGCGAAGATAGGAGTATGTCGGTTGGTTATTAAAAAGTGCACAATCATTTGGAGTTATTGGATCTTGACTTCTATCCAGGGGAAGCTAGTTTGCTAAGAGATTAGAATTACCCACGATCTATCCCGTAAAGATGGAGGTTAATACAATATGAGATCATCTTTTCATTACGGCATATTATCCTTTGAAATTAAAATTATCCATCTAGACATTCTATAATGTTCCTTCCTTGTGATAAAAATTTAATGAGCGCCTTTGGCCAAATGAAAATGATTTTTCCATAATTCAAAACTATTTTTCAGAACACTATTGGATTGGCTATGAAAATTTCATGTTTCAGTGGAAAACAATTGAGAGAAAAATGGACTGAGAACTATCCAAACCCTGATGAATTAATTCCATAATCCAGAAACACAACCAACCAAACAATTATTTAAGGATTTGCGGCTGTTGGTTTGAATTGACTAGCAAGGAAATAAACAATTAGAAAAAATGAAGATCTTTTAATTTATTTGAAGTTTACATTATATTCAGTAATTTAACAAGCCAAAGTAGTCTCTATTGTTGGATAACTTTATAATTTGATATCTTAACAATGGGGTTTAAACTGTTATATGAATCAAGATTTTCGATTTTAAAACGCATGTCATCAAACCTCATCAAGTCATACGAAGTAAGGAATCAGAATCATATTTTAATGCAGGTTACCTTCCCATCAGATAGACACATTATTCATAAAATTCTTTAACCTCAGAACAAGCGTTATCAAGATATATGTTAATAAGTTGTTCATTTCATTTCTACTTCTCTTTTCTGCAGCTTTGGATTATTTTTCATCGATAAATTTGATTGCTTTGTAACTTTACCTTTTACAATACCAGTTACACTTACGAGAAAGATATAGGACGAACCTGGCATGAAGTGACAGTACTACACCCACATAATGATTGGCCATTCATTCTATCCACAACGTCAAAAACACCTCCTCCATCACTTCTCTACAAAATTTGAAAGTAATATTATGCTCTATGAAATACAACCATCAGTTCTATTTAAAAGCTATGTTTTAAAATTCCAATACCATGTAAAAGTTCACTGCTATGAAATTGGGCATCACATTTCCTGCTGATTTGTAACAGGTTCCAACCATATCAGCAAGTGGAGAAGAATGCTCTTTGCAAGCCTCATTTTGAACAGGAATCGTTGGGAAGTAGTTCATCAGAAAGAGAGAGGAACTTCTCGAATTGAGTGGCTTTGATTCCTTTCTGTTTGGGCACGAACCAGGTACCACCCCGGGATCCCCAGCTGAAACAAATCATTCTATAAGATTTCTACTGCAAAAGCACATATCAATCAAATTGACAAACAATGACACCATTACGTAGTACTTACACTCATTTTCCACCATGTACCTCCATTGGTATGCAATTCCTTCACCAGCCTCCTTCGAAGAATCAGAAGTGAAAACAAGCAATCTATGATTATTTTGTACCATATCATTAACAGTGGGCCAATTCTGGCCCTTTTTAGGCATCTTTTCCACTGGATACCAATACTTGTCCAACCCCGCATCACTGAACACCCTTGTCAACCCTTTTGGGGTATGCACGTAGTCCTCAATTATTATTGTTATAATCTCTGAAGGATTTTTAGTCATGAATGCTTCAACTTCATTTAACGTATTAATTGCAGGTTCCTGAAACATTGTGCATCAAGAACTTTCTAATATCAACATCAAGAAAATTTCACCGTTGGCCAATTAATTGATGGAAAAATGGGATTTGGTAGATTACAAAAGAAGTAAAATTGTAGCATTGGCCGCGAAATGAGTGACAGAGCCAGATATCATTCTCGAAATCATACATATCCAGCATCAATCCCCTCACTCCATTCTACAAAAAACCCATTACACAAATCAAATTAATTCTCATAACCCACATTTAATTTCTCTATGCATACTAAAAAATGTAGAAAATAAAACTTATAAAATCAAGAAATGGCATACTGTCAATTGATTGGTAACACTATCTTCTTGATTGTAGAACGTGATTCGTTGAGAACCAGTCAATAACGGAGCATCCACAATGGAGAAGGCATTATGGGTCATCAGCCATGTGTACTTGTTAAAGGGCAACCCACTTACCTATTACATTATTAGACATAATATAATCAACAAAATTCAGAATCAAGAAAATCCTAATAGAATTCTTGAAAAACAACAAAAGAAAATATTACTATGGAAGTGGGTATGGTGGCTTGGCCTCTGGTGCAGAAAGGCTGAGTCTTTCCAAGTGAAGGGCAGTTTCCACAATAAAGACCAGACCCACAATCAGTAGCAGCGGAACACGAATCAAGAAGCTGCAAAATAATCAAAATTCAGCTCAAATTCAGATAAAGATGTTTATAATGTACGGATCTATAAGCAATTATACACAGGAGATAAAGAATTAGCAAATAAACCTGGCAATTGGCAGTGGGGATGAAGAAAAGAGGAATAAAGAGTAAAAACAGTAAGATGAAAATACGGTGGCCAGCTGCACCTCTGTTGCAGAGCTTCATACTGTGCTCCTCCGCAGAACACGCCAACATGGGAGGTGCACTGCGGGCGCAAAGAGAGGGGGGAATGGATACAGTCTAATACTAAAGCAGTCTTGGTCTTGTATACAAAAATCAGAAAGCAAAAGTCGGATGCAAAATCAGAAAGTTGAATTATATCACTCTGTGTGTGTGTGAATTGTGATTGAGAGAGAAACCTTTTGCTAACTTTCTATTAGCCTCGAATTAATTTCATCAGACATTGTGAAACTTTACTTGCTTAACGGGATAATCTTGTCATTTTCTTAAGAATTAAGCTTTGTTGCGACATGTTTTTAACATCTACTCAAAACATATCTACAAGTCATTAAAGTTATATCCTATATGCGTATTTCGGTAAATAATGTAAATTCTTGTTTGGAATATAACAATTGATAATTTTTACTTAGTCTCGATGCTACAAGTCCTTATTTGATATTGATAAAAAATAAATTTATAATAAATTTTCAAAAATATTAACAAATATGTAACTTATGGGTCACAGTGAAATAAGTGATGACTACGATTATTTTTACACGTCCAACCAATTAATTACTAGTTCTGCTCCTTGTATGACTTGTCGAATTGCAATACATGATTTATTGAAGATGTATAGTAGTTGGAGAAGAAACACAACAAAATATTACAACAATGAGATTAACAAACACGAACAAAATCATGATCAATCTTGATAAAATGAACACCAAAGGCCCGAACACGTAATTGTTGCCCTTAAACTAAATTTGGCCCCTCTCCAAATTGATTGAGTTGCTTAAGGGTTTCCGGCACCGGTTTGAAGGAATAGCCAAGCCTTGTTGCAGAATTACACCAAATCACAAGATATAATTCCACATAAACTTGAGAACACAAGAGGGAAAATGAATATGGTGATGAAAAGAATTGATTTCTATTGCTTTGGAATGATATATGATTTAATAATATTTTTTTAACAACTTTCTCATGAACAATGATCACCCATTTATAGCTCTCAAATGTTTTCTACAAAATGATGTCGAAGATGTATAAAAAGCCAACAAATTAAAAAACACAAACAACTAAATGATAAGTGTATTTTGTACACTTATCTAGACCATTATATTAGAGTAATAATTTAGTTTTGTGTTAATTATGTTTGTTAGGTTGAACTCAATTCATATTGGTGGATTTGAAAGAAAGAAACGAAAAATGTGTGAAAACGAAGGAAATTCAAAGTTTGGGGATCAAAGTGTAAACATCCAATAGTTAATTCGGACCACAAAACGATTATTGCAGATCATATATGATCAATTGGGTGCAATTGGAGGTGAAATGAGTGAAATAGAGTAGAGTATTTTCACAAATCAATTTCCAGCCGAAGAAGTTATGCTATGGATTTTTATCATCATCGTGAGACCCATTTTTCGGATAGAAAACGTTCGAAATGGAACTATTGCACTTCTATAATAATTATAGCCATTTGAATTACATTTTCAATGCATTTTGAATCAACTTAATCGGATACCTGTAGAGAAAGTTATGTCTAAAATACCGAACGCTGCTAAGAGAGGAACCTCGCGAGCATGAACTTCATTTACCGAGAACAAAACCAATGAACGGCGCGCGCATAAGGAAATATACGGCGGGCACGCACATTCCATTTTGGGCCTGAACGATCCAATTTCCTTGTTTTATCCAAATTCTTATAAAAATCAAATTTAACATATTTCTTAAGGGGAGAACGGCGTGAACAACAGAGAACTTATTAGATCCTATTTTCACCACAAGGAAGAGGCTAGCACGATATTCAAAGGCAATTTACACAAGAGATTGAAGATTCAAAGTTCGGGTTGAAGATTAACGGAGGAGAAATTGATTTTTCACTTTCAATTCATTATTTTTCATTCCGTGATGATTTTCCAAATTTTTTTGTATGATTTACATAACTATATGCTAGTATAATTATTTTCATGTATTGGATGAATATGAAACATGTTATTATTTATTTTTAATTCAAGACAAATAGTTAGTTAATTTCTTGTTTTTCTTGGTTAATCTTGCATGCATAGTTTTATTATTTGATTACTTGATCGCCAATTAAATATATAATTGCTTGTTGTAGTTTTGGGAAACTCACAATAGGTCTAGAACATTGCTAGATTAACATGTGTGCGATAGATATTATGAATAATATTTATCACGTGATAACATAAATTTTAATGCGTTCTATTCATTCGAATTCGAACTAGGAATAGATTTGGGTCGTGATTAGAATATATTTAATTTGTCTTTAAAAAGAGAATTAATTACAATAGTTTTATCAATTGTCAAGAATACATGGATGATACTAGCCACATAATTGAGAATTGAAATAGATAATAATAGGTAGAATCGTAATCCAATACATTAATTCCGCATAAATACAAAACTCGAATTTTATATATCAACCACAATTCTATTTTGTTTGCTCACTTTGAATCTGAATAGAAACTAATACACATGATTGAAATTTATTCCCAGTGGGACGACAACTCTTACTCATCACGTATTACTTGTCAACGATCCCTTACACTTGCGAGTTTTGCACGAACCCTAAAAACAGCTACAAAATTGACCTATGCGGCTGTATAGGTCAATCCTATGCGACCATATAGATGAATCAATACTGGGGCCTCAAGTCTCGATATTAGATTATGTGATTGCATAGTTCAAAAACGGCCTCCATCCCATTTCATTTCACATCCATATTTTATTTAATTTTTTGAACAACATTTCAATAATCCCCCCACTTGTTCAAAATTAAATAAAATATTATATTCAAAATATACGATATTCATGCATAAGGAATAGATATCTTTCGATTTGAATCTAAACATAGTGTAGTTCAAACAAAGTAAAGTCGGAATCAAAGGTAGCATGAAGCTTTGAACCAGTTATTTCATATGATAACACAGGTCCGAACACACACGAGTATCACATGTTCTCAAGTTTCTCAAACTCACTTAGAGCTATTGTGGCATGGCGCTCACCCTTTTCAACAAACTTTAAAGAGAAAAACTCTAACTCTCTATTGAGGCGGCACCACCTTGAAGTTAGGTGAAGTTCTTCCAGTATCTTTGTTACTTTTAGAGATATTTGTACTTAGTACTGAACTTCATTAAGAGCTTAAAGCTCAACCCTCGATTCTACCAGCATTATTACAACTAGGATAGTGTTATTGCGGATTTGAATAATGTTGAAACTATCCACATATCCAATGACTTGTTACCATTTGAACATGTGGATTACCTTTTGAGTAATGACAGGTAGGGTGGCTATCATTGGTGGACCTTATTAGTTCAAGAGTTTCAACCACATCCTACTTGAAGTAGAATTCACTAAATATCTATTTAGAGGTTTAGTTAGAGGATCCGCCAAGTTCTCAATCGACCTTACATAATTTAGGGAAATTATTCCACTCTTCACTAATTTTCTTATGTAGTCGTGTCTTAAACTCATATGCCTAGATTTTCCATTGTATACATCATTGTACGCTTTTGCTAACGTGACTTGACTATCACACATGATAGGTATCGAAGATGTATTCTTCGGTTCCAATGGTATCTCATATAGGAGATCCTTAAGCTTCCATAGTCGAGTGTGTTATACATTTCTATTTCTTTGATTTCTAAGAAATAGCCCCTCCTCCAAGAGTAAACACCCAACCTGAAGTGGATTTACTTTCACACGTGCTAGATATCCAACTAGCATCAGTTAATCCTTCCAACATAGCCGAGAATTTTATATATTTTAGACCTAAGTTCTTAGTTTTCTTTAAGTATCCAAGAATTCTCCCAATGGCTTTTCAATGATCATTGCTCGGATTGCCAGTAAACCTACTTAGTTTACTTATTGCATAGGCTATGTTCGGTCTTGTGCATTGAACTGCATACATAAGACTACCAATAGCACTTGCATACTCCAATTGAGCCAATAGCCCTTCCATCATTCTTTATTAGTTTCGAACTTAGATCAATTGGGGTACTATATTCTTTCACGTTCAAATGCTTAAACTTGTTAATCACATTCTCAGTATAATGTGATTGACTTACATGATAACTCTCACTAGTCTTAAAGACTTTGTTACCCAAAATTGTATCAACTTGTCCAAGATCCTTCATCTAGAATGTAGAAGATAGAAACCTCTTCGTTTCTTCTATCCCGTCGACGTGATTCCTTTTAATCAACATGTCATCAACATATAAAAAGATAAAAATCACATAATTTAGAATACAAACATTTATCACGCTATTATGTTTAAAACCAAAAGATATTTTAGCTAAGTCAAAATTTCATGCCATTTCTTAGGTGTCTACTTCATACCGTATAATAATTTCACTAACTCGTACACCTTGTGTTTATTTCCAAGTAGAACAAACCCTTTGGGTTGTCCATAAAGACCTCCTCATTGAGATCTCCATTAAAGAATGTCATCTTGACATCTATTTAATGAACATGCAAGTCATATATAGAAGCTAGCGCTAATAATATCTTTATCGATGTTATTCTAGCTACCGGTGCATAGGTGTCAAAGTAGTCGATTCCTTCCTTTTATAGATAGATTTTGGCTACTAATCTAGATTTAAAGGTATTAAGAGAACCATCGGCGTTATACTTTCTCCTAAACACCCATTTACATCTAATAGGTTTAGACTCATGTGGCAAATCAACAAGCTCCCAACTGTTATTTGACATTATCAAATCTGTTTCGTCTTTAATCGCATCTTTCTAAAGGATGCTATCACGAGAAGACATAGCTTCTTTATAAGTTTTAAGGTCGGTTACTTTTAGAACAAAGGGAGTCGTTCTTACAACATTAACCTCATTTCCCTCTACCAAGTAAATAGTTGAGAATCAATTTCATCCGATCTCAATGACTTCACAATCCGAGTTCTTTTACTTCTTCGTGGTTCACTAAACTTATCAACATCTTTAGAAGATATTTCATTTCGTGTTCTACTTGACCTAGGGATATCTTTATGAATTTCCCTCTATTCATTATCCGAAGATAACGAATCCTCAAAGAACTCCAAATCACTTGATTCGATAATCACATTAATCTTCAAGTTCAATAATCTATAAGATTTGTTATTATTAACATATCCTACAAATGCACATTTAATACCTCTTGGACCCAACTTGGTCCTATTAGGGTTCATGTTCTTACAATATGCAAGACACCCTCACACTTTGAAGTATCCAATGTTTGGTTTTCTTCATTTTCACAACTCATAAGGAGAAATCTTATTATGTTTTGAAGGAATTTTATTTAATATTCTACATGCACTCAATAAAGCTTCACCCCACAAGTTAAATGAAAACTTAGCATATGTAAGTATAGCATTAATCATTTCAACTAAGTTTCTATTTTTTCTTTCAGCGAAACCATTTTGTTTGGGTATCCTAAGTGCAGAAAATTGGTGAATAATGTCATATAGTTCACAAAACATATTAAAATCACTAGAGAAGTATTATCCACCTCTATCACTTCTAAAATTTTTAATTTTCTTTCCTAAGTGATTTTCAACTTCACTTTTACAAATATTAAACATATCAAAAGTCTCATATTTGTGCTTCATCAAATAAACATAAGTGTATTTAGTGCAATTATCAATAAAGGTAATAAAATACCTATTTCCACCTCTAGTTAGCATTCCATTTAATTCACATATATCAGAATGAATTAACTCTAAGATACTAGAGGTATGTTTTACACTTTGATATGGTCTTTTAGTCATTTTAGCTTCTACACATGTTTTGCATTTAAATTCGTCATTTACATTATATGAAATCAAATCACATTTCATCATTCTATGCATTGTACTTTTACCAATGTGACCTAATCTAGCATGCCATAATGAAAATAAATCAACGAAAATAGCAAAATCAACTTTATTAATCAAAGATTTGTCAACGGTACATAATTTGACCATTCCTTCACTAGAATAATATTTTTTTTTAACAAATTTCTCATTTAGGGATAGTATAAGTTTACCGGTTTCAAAGACACTCTTAATACTCGATTTTCTCAAGAGATTTCCACTCACTAGACTTCTATTCATGTCGGGAACATGAAATACATTTGTTAAAGTAACGGTCTTCCCGGAAGTGAAGGCGATATCGACATTTCCCTTGCTAATTACTTTTGATCGGACCTCGTTGCCCATTTGGATCTCTCGATCTCCATCAATTTCATTATAAGTCTTGAATAATGACTTATCATATGATACATGTATAGTTGCACATGTATCATACCACCAACGAGAAACATTTCCTTTGATAGCATTGATTAGGGATGACAAAAAATCTCGTCGGCTCAGGCCCCGTGTGGCTCGCCGGCCCGTTTAATATATAAAAAAATTAAAACATAACTTGTGTAGGCAGCTAAATAGTTGCCTACATAAGGCAAATGTAGCTGCCTGCTTGTGCAGGCAGCTACAGTAGTTGCCACAAGCAGGCAGCAGCCTACTTTGTGCATGCAGCTAAAAATGAGGGCAGCTATAATATAAACAACATCAAGCCTGCCCGGGCTCGGCTCGGCTCGCTAAGGCTCTAGCCGAAAGTTGGGGCTGAGCCTCATCTTTTCGGCCGAGCTTTTGCTCGGCTCGGCTCGGGCCCAAAAAAGCTCGAGCCGAGCTTGAGATTCGAGTTCCAGCTCGTGGCTCAGCTCGGCTTGGCTCGGCTCGTTGACATAGCTAGCATTGACTTCTCTAATGGTCGCCACAATGTTATATTCTTTGATGGAATTCATTTTACCGTTGTTTTGTTTCCAGTGTCTACGATCCTTCGCATAGTGCCCAAATTTTCAAGACACAAACCATCCTCATTGAGTCTTCTTCTTGGACTTGTTGAAGTTCATAGAAGGATTCCTCTCCACCGCATTAGTCTTGGAAATGCCTTCGTAAGAATTTTCATTCTTATCTCTCATTCTCAAATCTTCATCAATGCGCATATGTTTCTGCAGTTGTTGCAAAGAATAATTTTCGGAACTATGCATTATTTTCTTCCGGTATCCTTTCCAAGTCCCGGGGAGTTTTGCAATTATAGCCCCCACTTGAAAAGTCTCCGGGATTTCAATCTTCACCACCTTCATCTTGTTGACAATCACTTGTAGTTCATGAATTTGCGGAAGTAATGGAATATTATCAAGAAATTTAAAGTCAAAATACTTTGAAATCAGAAATTTATTGGTATCTTACTCTTCCGCTCTGTACTTACTCTCTAGGGTGTTCCAAATCACCTTAGCCGAAGTTGTGTTGGTATACAAATCATATAGGCGATCCGACAATGCGTTGAGAATATGACCCCGACATATCAATTCATCTTCTTAGTCCTTTAGCCTTTCCTCTTTTATGGCTTCGGTTTCTCCATTTGTTGGTTTGGGTAGCGATGTCAATTCCGAATCAAGTATATGAAAAATATTCAACACTATTAGTAGAAACTTTAACTTGTCTTGCCACCGCGTAAAGATCGTGCCATCGAAACGATCCAAGCGAACCAATTCCTGATTCATCAATTTTATCGTCGACATAGTTGTTTCACTCTCAATCGCAAGGATTTAGTTTGAGATTATTGGAGTTGCACGGAAGTTGGAGAAGAAACACAACAAAATATTACAATAATAAGATCAACAAACACAAACAAAACCAGGATCAATCTTGATAAAATGAACACCGAAGGCCCAAACACGTGATCACTTTCCTCAAACTAATTTTGCCCCTTCTTCGGATTGATAGAGATGCTTAAGGGTTTTTGGCAAACGGTTTGTAGGAGTAATCAATCCTTGTTGCAGAATTACATCAAAGCAAAAGATGTAATTCCACCAAGACTTGAGAACACAAGAGGGAAAAATGAATATGGTGAAGAAAATAATTGATTTCTATTACTTTGGAATGATATATGATTTAATAATGTTTTTTTAACAACTTTCCCATGAACAATGATCACCTATTTATAGCTCTCAAATGTTTTATACAAAATGGTGCCAAAGATATATGAAAAGCTACCAAATTTAAAAACATAACGGCTAAAAATGCCAAATAACGGCCACAAAATTGACATATGCGGTCGCATAGGTCAATCCTATGCAACTGCATAAATGTATCAATATCGGGGCCTCAAGTTCCGGTATTAGACTATGCGGTCGTATAGTTCAAAAATGGCCTCTATCCGATTTCATTCCACATTCATATTTTTATTTAATCTTTTGAACAACATTTCAACATGATTTTGACATTGAATTATTTTAGGAACCTATCTGGGCGCAATTTTTCCTCCAAGAATTGATTTTACCATCACATCAAATGATCCACCTCCTATTTATTAAAACCGCCTTTAAAAATGGAAAGTTGAAGTAAAAAGTCTTTTTTGCCCCTCCTTACTGTACGAAAATTATTTGTACGCATTTGAATCGGCCAAAAAGTTTGACTTTTCAAACAAGTGTGCAAGTAAATAATGGAAGAGCAGGGAATTTAACTGAATTGTGGCCCACTTGTATACAGTGATTTGATTTCAAATATTACATGGCATAAAATTTACCAAATTTCACATAAAATTGCTACCGTGTACCAATAATATATATATATATATTATTTTTATTTTTATTTTTATGTTTCCCATTTTCCGAATACGACAAACAGTGCAAACATTTACCGTTATGTCAACATACTCGTAATTGTAATTTTGCTTAATCCAAATAAGCACCAATTATCATTGTTTTTGTGCCAAATAATCACGAAAATGATCTCATTCATTTCGTGACATTTCATGTGCATTCATTTGAGCTGCGATTTCTTCATGCTCGTCTGGAAGCTCAACCCTTGCTGCATCGGAATCTGTCTCAACTCTTGTAAACAATTCGTCGACCACGCCGGCTCGTCGAAGAAAGTTGTGAATGTCCATACATGCTATTACAACAGAAGTTTGCACTCTAAAATTATAGCTTAGCCTACGATTGAGAATTTTCCACCGACTTTTCCAAATCCGAATGCACGTTCATTTACATTTCTACATGTTGAGTGTTTGAAATTAAAATTCTCACGTGCATTTCAAAATTTGCACCTACATCCAGTGTCCACATCATAAAATTATTGAAAATGGTACAATATATCGGACCCCTTATAAGGAGCCATGTACCCAGATCGATGGGCAAATCCTAAGTCAACCAAATGATATTTTCCCGCTGCTGGTTGTGGAAAAATAATATTAAGGCTGTGTATAGCACGAGCCAAGATGCGAGCATCATGTGTATTCCCCATCATACCTGCTAGCACAAATGTAAAACATAAGTTAAAGTCACATGCTGCTAGGACATTTTGTGTGGGAATTCCTTTGCGTCCAATAATGTTCCTCGTTCGTTGCGTGGGAGGACGGCTCTGACGTGTCTGTCGTCAATTGCACATACGCAATTCTCAAATAGCGAATGCTTGTTCCAATTTGGTAGTGATGCTCTACACTGTGATTGTAGTTGGGATCTGGTCAAATTAGCCGAGCAGAGAATTCAACAACAGCTTGAAGCACACTTTTGAAGTAGTACCCTATAGTTTCCAATGAATGATTAAACAGCGTTTGAACTTGTGTATATCCTTTTCCATGGACTAAAATGCAAAGGAACATTTCCACTTATTTTTATATATCTATGTGTTGCCCAGTGCGCAGTCCGTACTCATCGCGAAGAATAAGTGCGAATGCTTGGAGCATTGATGGATACATTCAAAATTCTGCATAGCACTGTTGCGGACTGCACTGCATAGCGTCAAGCATGAACATATGACTATTTCTCGCGAACAAAAATCTACGAATACGACGTCTTTGTTCTAGGTAATAGTTGCGTACAAAAATTTCGGTGCTTCGACAGTATTTAAGCTATTCGATAATATCCTCCTGTAGCTCTTCCAAAAATGCTCCCTCTCCCACTTCTTCTTCAGATTCTGAATCGGGCATCAAAACACAGTTCAAATCAAAATTTGTCATCACACTACTCTCTATTACAATGTAGACATGACTCATGTATCATATATGGGAAAATTTAGCTACCATGCTTGGGAATGCAAATACGTTTGTGGATTTTGTGGTGCCTTTTATAGAATTTGGACGCGAGATAGTTTCAATCACATAGAATGATTGATGCACTACAATTGTAGTATAGAACCATGAAGCTACAACGTGAAGTGTAGTACGTAATAATGTATACTGCAGTACTTGGTTGAAAAGACTAAAAATATTCAAGTGGTCACATGCTCTAATATGCATGTAAAAAACATGGTTGAAATCTAGCTACTTGGATTTGATGGCGACATAGCATCCATAAGTACACCATGCATAAGTACAATAACTGATAATAATAATAATAATAATAATAATAATGACAAATGTAACTTGTTCACATCACATGCCACGGAATTATCTTTTTTCTTGGAATAAACCACATTCACAGTGGTTTGGTTTTTCTGTACTCCTTCCAATTCTACTGAACCCAGTCAAATTTTTCATCAACGTCGTCCTACATCTGCAACATTTCCCAATTTCGCCTCAAGGAGAGGAACGTGCACGTCCAATAATAAAGATCAGTTTTCTTTTGTAGTCTGTTCGTCGCCAACAACTCATTCAAGTAGGATTTTGCATCCGGAACCATAGGCCCAACCAAACTGTCAATCTTTGACGCGACCTTCTCAGTTACAGAGGTCGTGTGATCAACGGAGTACGAAAGTTCTCGTGTAGATATTTATTTCTTCTTTTCCTTTTTATTCTTGTTAACCGCTCTACGTTAATAGCCACCTGGCATACCCGAAAGATCCATGCTCGCACTGGCCATCCTCGTTGTAAAGCCCTCGTCACTGGAGCCGCTGCTCTCGTCATCAAGTGGTACCTCGTCACGGTGGTCTTCGTAACTGCTATCTTCGAACATCGTAAAACCAGTTCTACAAAGTTTAGTAGGTGTGATTGAGTACTTCTCGCTGTCAAACGCGTCCCCGAACAAGTAACTGTACACCTTTATGCAGTCTTTGTCTTTGAAGTCTCTGTAATCTTTGTTCTCCTGTAACATACAAATGAAAATGTAATCCTGACATTATTCATGTAATGGTTTTTCAAATAGACGAAATGATAACTTCAAACCCAATGCATTTTCCTTTAGCAGTTTCTTGGAACTCATAAATGGACAAAAATACATAGTTTTTGCATGCAAAAAAATCGACATGCAGGACAACTTCAGTGACCTCCATAACAGTCCATTACAACAAAACCACAGGTGGAGTTTACAATTAGCTATTCACTTGCCACATCTATCGAATATCAATTTAATGCATACACGAACGAACAGATTGGATCACGTGCACAAAACAGACGGTAGGAATTTCTATATCACGATAGTAGTTCACAATCAATTCAATGTGTCCGAAACATATACGATTGTACCTGGATCTTTCGACCCCACCACTCCTCGGATGCAATAATTCTGTCAGTGCAATGGTTGTATTCTATACCAGTGCAATGAAGCAAATCGTCCAATCTCTAGTGTTTCACACGAAGAGCATTCCAATGAATTTTAAGCTGGTGCTTGTTCCAATTGTGGTCGGAGTTCTAGTTGAACAAATGAATTAGTGTTTTCCACCCATGTTTCGTGAAGCACTTCCCGTTTTGGTGACCTTCTGCGATCACTGTCTCGCGCGCGGCAATGAAAATCTTGTTCTCAAATGAGTTCCATTGCGTATTTTTCGGGAAGGGAACTTGCACTTTGCAGGACCGGCGCTGCAACTGATCACTTGCTGGTGGGAAGCATTCTATGGCAACACAAAGGCACAAAAAAGAAAAAGCCACATGTGAGATCATATTCTAATTTGTGTGCAGTGTGTGGGGATGAAGTATCGACCCGCGACAGACAACAAGTAGGCAATTAGGGATTTTGAGAAAATGAATAATTTTGTTTGGTGTATTTACACAGAAGCATATTTTAGATATGTACAGATGGGATGTTATACACCTACTGGAGAGAAAAGCGAATCCATATGCGTAGACGTTTGATGAATTACAGCTGTATCTCAATATTTGCGGACGGGTGAACGACTGCACGGGGGTGTAATCAGATGGTAGGTGTTGGCTTGTTCGATATGGTCCCCGGCTATGGTTAATTTGTGATTCACTGTCAAGCAGTTTCGATAAAGCGTCCGGTCATGTTCGAGGACGGCAGTGACTGTGCTCAAGAACTTTGCACGAAACTAGAATGAATGAAATTGATTTAGGGAAGAATCGATGTTGAATGCGGTAGGTGGGGTTTCAAGAACAGGTAGGTGAGTTTTTAGTAGTTGAGGGCATTTGTGGAAATTTTTGCTTGATTCATTCTACAAAGTAGTCTTACCTGTAAAATTGAAATGGTAAAGGAATGAAAATGCTATTTTCCTTTCCAACGATACAAATTGTAATTGTAATTTAATTTTTAGCACCCCCAAACAAGCGCTAGATGAATAGGATCACGTTGGCGATGTTGATCCAGGGGCCACTTGTCGCTCCTAGATGAACATCTACCACAACTCTTTGACATTTTATTTAAGCATGTGTATCTTAGGTTAAATCCGACAGGCTTTTTTGCTCCAAAAAGTAGTTGGGCAATGGGACCTATATTTGCATCAATAAAGGTGGGGTCGGATAAGTTTGAAAAGTTGGACGAACTAAACTCTTTGATTGCTCTTCACGTGGCATTGCACTTTCAACTTCCAACTCCTTTAATGTTAATTTTAATTTATGATTATTTTCCAAGTGTTTTTCACCTCTCAAACAAACTCAACTTCATGGCTGTTAAATGAAAGATTGAGTAAAATATTGCCTAACGTGTCCAAT
>CAIGRP010020935.1:0-24949 GCA_903798385.1 Fraxinus cuspidata | reverse complement strand
TAATAGAAATTAATTCCAACAAATACAAGATACTGGTCTTTGCGTTAATAGAGGCCAGTTTAGCATCGATAGGATAAGCCCTAGATATTGGTATCTTTGCTTGGTTCCCTTCTTTCTGTGCGTCTACTGCTCCCATTAGATAGGTTAGTAATAGGAAAACTGTGCCTAAGCTTAACACCTGGCAATGGACGAGTCTAAGCAGCTTTTAGGGTTTGAGTGTCATAGCATGTTTTGGCTAAGCTTATGAGAAAAATATGTTGTATTTTCATTGGTCAATAAGTAGTTTATTTTAAAAATAATTAATACTTTGTTGTCAAAATAGTTGACATTTTTTTACAAAATATGCAAGTAATATTAACATATGTAACCAATTTATCTTGTTCCAGTTTATTAAGGATATTTTTTTCCACAACTAAGGTCGAGAATTCAGAGATTGATAGATCCTCCCCTTCATTTCCCACTCGAAAAAAAAAAAAAGGAAAAAAAAGAGGTAATATATGTGAACATATTCGAAAATAAAAATTACTTTAAAACTTGTCATTTCACCCTAAAAAAAATAAATTTTATATAATGCATTGATATTATAGGTGGTGATATCCATAATTAGGAGCCTTAATTGCGTCTCTTCAATTGATCAAGTGGACTCTAAATCTTGGAGATATCCATGTAAAGAGGGGTATCGAGTACAACAAAACTGATATTGGTTGAACATGGTGTGAGCCTATTGCATAAGGGGGTTGGCCCAAAAGAATAGTGCTTGGAGTGGATTCGCTCCCGAGTGATGTAGGACTTGATTGCACCTCTCCTATCTACTATAGTTTTTGAGAAAAGTATTGTATATACCTATATCACTTAGTGTTTTGAGGATTTATTGTACTGGATCTTCTAGTACATTTGGTTATAGATTAAACGGAACTAAAAAAATAATTATTTATGTAGTAAATAAGATTTATTTTTTTTTTTTTTTTTTTTTTGAACAATTAGACCTTGCAAGAGTCGTAAGAGGAGTAAGGCTTGAGATTATGGTATAAATTAAGGTGAAGGAAAAAAATTGATAAACCCAGAAAAGTTTTTTTGAAACAAGATTGCACTTAAAAGTGAATTTGACGTACTTTTTAGATTAGTAATATATTTCTTGTTTGCTTTTTTTTTCTCTTTCCTTTTTTGGCCAAGGGAATTTCTTAATGTTAAAGCTTTGCAATCTAACTGCAGTGATTAACCTCTTAGTTGCACTGTTTATTATTGGTATTAAAAAATGAAAAAAAAGATAAAATATTGTCAATGAGTTATTTAATCTTAAACGATGTTGATGCAGGTAACTCGAGATGAGAAGAAGTTGCCACAAGTCCCTGCTGAGCATGCTTTCTTTGCAGCAGACTTTTTGTTGTTATTGCATCTAAAATTATTACTCACAATTTTCCATTTTCAAGTTATTCTGCTGGCATTCATGTATTTGGGTTCATTTGTTGATTAGGTGCCAGTTCTTGTTTGTTGAGAGTGAACGTGTAGTGATTGCAAGTTTTTTTTTTCCCCCAACATTTGTTTGTGTTTTGAACTCCTTGTTATCATTGTTTTTAAAAAATAAAAATAAATACATCTATCTGAATCAGTTGGATTAACAAATCCAAATCTCCTTTTTTTTTTTAAGCCTTGTTTATCCCTAATTTCTTAAAATTCATTTCTCCAAACTCATTTTGAAGCATGCATTTTAAATCAATTTTTCAACCTTATATTTAGTCAATTTTTATTGAAATCTATTAAAATTTTGATTTTAAGCCAAACCAAACAGGGGCTAAGTTTTTTCAGCTTTCCTTTAGTACATTTACCTTTGTATTTGAATTTTCTTCTTGGAAGATTATCCTTCTTTTTTCTTACCTGGTACATGATTGCCAAAATTTTTAGAGAGGATTGAATAGTATTAAAGTGTGTGTTACATCTTTCAGGTTGATGCAAATGTAACCAACCTTTCAAGAATCCCCACGAGTGATAAAATGAATCTGTGTTTGCTGGTTTATATTTTGCTTTGATAGTGAGACAGATTTCGTTTGCTGCTAACTGTGTTCTCCCACCTTGTTGGTGACTCGATGAGATTCTGGTGGGCGATTGAGCTTTTGACAAAACCAAAACAAAATACATTTGTTTGAGGTTAACCTAGTTTTCACGGCGAAGTCCCATTTTTTTATTTTTATTTTTATAATCAGATCCAGTACTCTCCAGTCGATTGCCAACCTTGGTATGAAACTGTGAACATTCTTAACTTTTCAGGACCTGGAAACTACATCCTTTATCAACTCATAAAGCATTAGTAGTAAAATTCAATGCACTTGTCTCAGACTACACTGCAGAACTTTTAACACTAACCGATTGACCTTTAATAATGCTATTCTTAGACTGATGACTATCACCAGTTTTTTACAGACTTCCATGATGAGGATCATCTCATAGAGGAAATGAGAAGAGATAACCTTACGAAGGAAAATCCTGAGACTGAAATTCATACCATTTTTCAATATTCAAAAAGAACTGCTCATTAACAATCCATATGCTGTCATGCATGAAGAAACATATGCATTGTACTCCAAGGTCACAGGGACTGTGTCTTGAGAACATGTTTCTGACATACAATGTTCATACCATAATCTTATTCTGCTTCGAGTACCGATGATACCATCACCAGATCTAACCATTCAAGGTGTAATTAAAAAACTCTTTACAATTTCATAAGCTCTAAGTATTGGAATGACGAAAATCTACACTAGTTAACCCTGCTCAAACACATAAAAATCTCAAAAGGATTCATTTTAAGCATGTGGCAAATACCTACCAGAATCCTCCCCAAAGAGAAAGTCGAGAAATGCATTTTAAATAAGATATCTGCCATATTCACATATTCATCAAGTCAGCGATCAACCAATGCCAATACATCAATACAAAGCTGAAATGCACAATACCATGCTCAATGAAAATTTAAAGGGACAAAACATTCAAAAAGATCTCATTAGCTAAAATATACACAGATACGTAGTACGGTAGATGCCAAACTTGTTGGCACAAGGCTTTTACAACATAATGCAGAAGCATTTTGGTCACTCTTAAAAGCAGATGCATCCATCAATTCAAGCTTTAACCTTGTGTACGGGTTTATGGCCCATAATGAACAAATGGCTGGCATTTCATTAATAATAGAAATCAAAATTATCTTCTTTCAGTTATTCATGGTACGATATGATCATGACAAATTTGCATTTTTTCTGCCTCTCGGAACATGTATACGCTACTCCTTGAAAGCCAACCTTCATTCCTTGAAAGACCTATGAGCACTAGAAGATGAATTCAGAACTACCATATGAAACAATTTCCCATTAACAAAAAAGACTGAAAAATACTAGTATAAAATGCATCATGAGATGGATCCAGCAGTGTCAAAGCTAGCATGTGTGAAAATGCAAATTGAAAAGCGCTGACCATAGTTCTACAATTAGAGACGACCATTTGAAGCATTTTTTTCCAATACAATACACACAAAAGATGCACATTATATAAAGGACGCACCTAATAGAGATACAACATGCCCAGTAATCAAACATTTCAAGAGAATTGTCTGAAAAGAAAAGCAGGCAAAATTCATGTTTGGTAGCTTGATCTTTGTCAATATTGCTAAAATATTCGCTTACGCTGATCATGATAATAAAGTTCAGCAGTTTGTTGTGTAGTTACCCATCTACGTAACAATTACTTCATTATTCAAAACAATATGAAATCCTCTTTCAACTTTTAGATTAAAGAAAGAAAGGCACTTTCCCTTAAACCAGCCACAAAAGAATAAAGAGTAACTAAATTCAAAGGCTATAATAAGTATATATACCAAATAATTTTTATTGAACAGATAAAGTAAGAGAAACATGGGGAAATGCAATAGCTGCTTTCTGTAACTTCAAAAAGCGAGCACCATAAACATAACTAAAGCACTATGTTCATACAATGGGAAAAACATCCGAATTAATGAATTCATTAGTCCATAGGAAAAGCTAAACGACAAGAAACATACAATCACCATAAAAAGTAGATCATAGAATCAGAAAAGTTTACATAAAAAATTTGTGACAGGGTGAAGTCCAGATCCTGCCCTTAGCAATAAATAAAAACTAAATTGACTAAACAAATTTACACAGGGTTAAATCCACCAATGACCACCCAACTTTACAATTGGTGTCACCATGACCACCCAACTTTATACTTAATGCCACCATGATCACCCAATTTGATTTTATTTAACCATGACCACCTAATTTCATATAACATTTTATCATGGCCACCAAATTTCATATAATGTTTAACCATGACCACACAACTTCTTTTTATAATTTTCATTAATTTTAAAAGGGATAAAAATTTATTTTAGAATTATATATATATAATAAATTTTAAAAAATTAAAATAAAAGTTATTTTAAAAAAAATAAAAATAAAAACTTATTTAAAAAAAACGTTACTCAAAAAAATAAAATAAAAACTCATTTATTAAAAAATGTTACTTAAAAATATAAAATAAAAATAAACTTATTTTAAAAAAGTTACTTCGATAAATAAAAAGTTCCTTAAAAAACTTATAAAAATACATTTTTAAAATAAAATAAAAACTTATTTTAAAATAAATGTTTTCAAAAATAAAAAAATAAAAAACTTTATTTTTGTTTTTTCTAATTTATTACATATATAATCCAAAGTTACCGTTTTAACCCTCCTAAATTAGTGAAAATGTTGAAAAAAATTGGATGACCATGGTGAAAAGCAATATGAAATTCGGTAACCATTGTAAAACATTATATAAAATTGGGTGGACATGATGAAATAAAATTAAGTTGGGTGACTATGTTGACACTAAATATAAAGTTTGGTGGTTACGGTGAAACAAAATCAAATTGGGGTGGAGATTGTTGGAATTAACCCAATTTACACATGATCCAGACACACTAACGTCAACTTTTAAACCAATTAATACCAACTATGCTCTCCAATGAATCCCAAACAGTTTCTAGATGGCTTTTAAATACATAAGAAAGCACACAAATAAATAGATTTATAAACCAATTATAATTATACACTAAGCACTATGAAAGACATTACCTCAGATACTCATTTGCCAAATCCCAATTTTCAGAACGAGTTCATTTCCAGACAATAAGTCCTCCTCTTCACCAACATCCTTGCAGCTGTCCCAAACGGCTCCTCAAAAGCCGACACAACCCAGTTCCCTTCCGTCCCCACTGCCTCCTTCAGCTGCTCACTAGGCCTGATGGCGACTAAAGTCGCTCCTTTCAGTACCATCCCATTAGGCAATTCCAAATGGGAAGCATACCACAACCGCATGTTCAGAGCTGGAACCAGAGTCCTCTTGGAAGCCGAGGAGACCGATAGAGGTTTCACCCTCAGCTCCTCCAACTGCTCTTCATTCATAGACAACACTCCCTGCCCATCTGCATCTGTCAAAACCAAGGTCTTCAGCGTCTCGTGCTCCGCGATAATTGGTTGAAGCAGATAATGCCTAGCAGATGCTGCAATCAAGGAGCTTATTGTCCACACCACGCGTAGTTTCAAGCCCCCATTTGTGTAAAATGTTTCGGGTATGCTCCCATTATCATTTTCAGCTCCAATATTATTCCCGTTAGTATCATTATTAACAGTACAAGCACCAGAAAATTCGAAACTTTTTGCAGTCTGACTTACACTGGAGGCTCCAAGAATGACGCAATTATCCAGTGTGGACCCAAAATCCGCCTTCCACTTGAGCAAAGTGCCTTCATCAATGCCAAGCTCCCCGCTAGGTAATTCAATTCTGAGAAGTTTAACTTCGTTAAAATTCTTTAAGACCTGGGTAGGGGAATGGTGAGTCACGCCGTTCAAGTCGGAAGCAAGGTTCAAATCTTCCGAATTAGATGAAAGTGAGTGGCGGCGGGGTGGGGAAGTAATAAGCTGGGTTAAAGACTGAAGCGGCTTAAAGAGACCAGAGAAGACGAAGCGAAAAAGAGAGGAGACAGGGTTGCGGGACTTATCGGCGGCAGAGGAGCCAGACGAGGCAGCAGTGGAGGAGGCAGGATCTTCGTCGGAGATGACGCAATCAACCCGGACGATGACATTATCGACCTGGGGAACAAGCGAGTTGAATCGCCTAGAAACAACGCCGCATCGGCCCAAAGTCTTGACATCTCCAATTCTATTAAAGATCAAGAGAACAAGAGAATCCGGTAGCCTGTCGAAGTGATCGATCGGTTCTGGATAAATCCTGCCGCTCAGATCTAGCCGCATCGAACCCATGTCACAACTCCCGTCTACACACACACACACACACACACACACGTACGTATAAATGTATATAATACACCTATAGGTGTGTAATTATCAGTGGATTACGTGAGAAATTATGGATCTGTGAAAAAACATTGGTGTGGAGAGATTCTTAATTTTATAGACAAAGATCTCAGCTCTGAACAATAGAAAAAAGATTCTTGATTGTTTCTTGCGGTGGTGAGCAGCGACGGCGGCGTCGGAAGGAAAACGGTGGCGTAGATAGATACACGGCCAGTTTGTGTATTGTGTGAAAGACAATGTCGAGAAGGGGATAAAATGTGAGTGGGGAAATGGAGATTGAGATTGAGAAATTAGGGCTTGAGTTTACACTAGGGAGTGTAATTTCTTATTATTTGTATTTTAAAAACGGTACACTGTTTTCTTACAAAGACAAAATTATATCCATGTCTTTAATATTTTTTTTTCCTTTCTTGGTGAAATGACCGAGAAAGGGGTGTTGAGTTGTATGAGATTGACATATAATTGCAAAATATAATTTCATGGTGAACTAGACTAATAAAGTTGTGGTAGATTCTACCCTATAACAATCAGATTGGTATTTTGATTATTTTAAGGGCTCCAATTGCGTAGTAATTGAGAGTTAGAATTGTACCTAAATATAAGGTGGTGAGTGCGTTTATATAACTAAAACCTGATAAGTTATGTAACGAATATATTGACAACTAGTCGTGCTGGTTAAAGCAAGTAGCATGCAATTTTTCATTCCTAAGTTCACATAATTAATCATGTCATGTTGAAATCTAGAGTATATTAAGAGATATTTGATTCACGTTCAGGGCTGACGTGATCATGTACAAATAGAATTATCCATATAAATATTATCAATCTTGTTATATGTACATTAAGTTTGACATTGTTATAAAGCTACAACTTTTTATATATTATTTTAACAACACTTTAAACAACTAATGACTCATATTTAGACCCATAATGAAGTGTCAAACTTATTGTAAACTAAGAGTGTACAACCTCATACAATACAATGGGATTGAGCTCAACACATCAATTAGCTGTGCTACTTCATCGGTGAGCATGCTTTTCTTTCATTTTAATTCCGATTTAGTCTTGTTTTGCACTATGCTAAGCTCCATGTAATGGTGGATCAATCTCTCCTATATTTCTTGAGCCTTGACCTAATTCTAAACATTTTGTCTTTGATTTAATTAAAAATAAAAAATTTAATGTATTTTGATAAAAGTTAATAAAATATATGATTTAAAAATTAATAAAAATTGTTAATCTATAAACACGTCTTACAAGTCGTGATGTACCTATTCCATTCTATATTCATAAAGATTTAAGTTATGCTCATCTCAAGAAAGTTGAACGTATATTTGATCATACGAGCAATAGCCAATAGCATGTGCACACTTAAGTGTGTACAAACAATTAACTAATGTGGTATGTATCTAGTATCATGACTAATTGTGCATACCCTAGAACTGGGGAGAAAAGGGCTCTCTAGATCAAATAAAAAAAGGCCAATTATTTCAAAAAGTCCGTACCAAAAATAGAATTAGAATCAAGATTGCGAAAACATTTAGTTATGAAGTTATTGAAATTGTAAATCGAAAGTCATTTATTTAGTTTAACATGAGTTCAAATTGCACTAATAAAATATATATATATATATTTTTATTTTTTTGACAAGGAATGATAACTCCCGAGTAAAATCAAACATATTTTTAGGGTCCGTTTAATTGAAAAAGCGAAAAATTGGTAGAAAGAAAATAAATTACAAAAAATTGAATTGCCTAAAAATTATTTTATTGGAAATTGTAATTAATTGTGTTTAATTGATATAATTTTCCACCTGAAAAATGTTAATAATTTGATATCCGTTTGACTTTGTTTTTTATGAAAATTGTCTATTAAAGTAATAATTTTTTCTACCATTGCATCTAAAATTTGTTCTAATTGCAAACAAAAACCAAAAAAAAAATATATCATATCAAATGTCATTCGTTTGGCTTTGTTTTGCATGAAAATTGTCCATTAAAGGAAAAAAAAATTTTACCATTGTTGATAGAATTTTTTCCAATTGCAAATAAAAAAAAAACTGGAAAACATAAAACCACCAAAACATTAAATTCATTCAAAAGGAGGAAAACTGGGCGCGAGTGAAAATGAGAAAATGGATTCCATGCAAAAGTTTTACCATCAAACATAAAAAGGTGGAAAATGGAAAATCTTTTCCTACTTCCATGGAAAAGAATACATATCCACAACTATAAATGCTAACCAAAGAGGGGCAATTACAAAATCTTGAAAGTGACTTTCGAAATTTATAATGTGAAATGATAGGCTACTCCACAATCAATTAATGCCAATCAAAGGGAGACAACTCGGACCCCACATACCCTCCAAGTTAAGGGTTCTATCTTTATAGATATGGGCAATTGAAAATGGTTTGTTTACATTTTATAAGCTATGAACCACTAAAGTGGCTTTTAGGAACCCTAAAAAGTCATTATCAACTTATAATTATTAAAGGCATAAAAAAGCAAACTTAGGTATTAACACAAGGAGGAGAAGACACATTTAGAGCAGTGTGTACCACTTGCATCCAAAATTGGCCAAAAAATAGAGCCTGTTTGCCCAACAATGATAGACAAGATTGAACGGTACAATAGACATACTTTGTTTTTCTTCCTTATTACCATCCAATCCAACGCCAAAATCCCCATAAATTGGTTCTCACTGTGGGCATAGACCTAGCCTTTTCAAATACATAAGAACAAATCATTGAATATAGAGGCAGCTAAATATATTAATCGAGACAAGTGACAGAATCAAAAGTATTTTTCTCATATTAAGCCTCAATTCTTACAAGAGCAAAAATAAAATTAACAAACCAGCAAATATCACCTACAGATTTATAGTTGTTCACGTGAGAGTTATGCCTTTTGCCTATAAAAAAGAAGCTTTTAATACACAAAAAACCGACCTCCAAAAATCTTTTCTGCAGAAGACATTAAATCGATCTGCAATCGAATGGATAACACGGTCCAATATAATTTGAATATTCATACTTGCAAACGTGGGGTGATAAATATTATAATTCCAACAAGTGACCCTCAGCATGCATTCAGAAGTAAGATGTTTTACACTAGTTCCTGCAGATTTCTAAAGTGAACAAGCACTTTGAATCTAATCATCATAGAATAAGACTACAATCTAATCTAAAACAATGGGCAAACATGATTAGTCATGACTTTTGGACTAATGTTTCCAGTCCAACCAAAAGGACAAAATTCTGCACACGAATTATTCTTAGACAATAGTGACACTATAGCTTTCCTACCAATGGTTGGAATTGTGAATACTCTGGAGTGAAGGAATATTCCACAAGAATTCATTAAAACAAAAAAATCTCGACTCGGTAACGACTGCTCATGAGATCAATTCATTGATAAGATCCCCAAACGATTGAAATATATTCACGTCATAACCAAAGATGTAACTTCCTAAAAATAAACCAACCTAATAAACGAGTGGACATGACGTTAGACAAGATTTTAACTTCTTTATTTTTAATCCTGTCAGTCGACCCCAACAAACAAATGATAAACTCATTACACCTAAAATGTCAAGGCACAAAGAATAGAAACTTCAAAAACAAGCAGATCATAACAGCTGAGCTCCACCACAATGTCATAATACAATAATGAAATACAGCTAAGGTTATTAAATAATACCTAAACCAGATCCCTTCATTCAGAAAAGGTCTTTAGATCTCTTATAGGTTATCCTGATCTGCTTCTTATAATACATGGAAAGGTACAACTCTTACTATATAATGCCGTACAACCAAAAGTTTTTGCATTATATTGTTTCCACCTTGGTAGTATATAATTTATACATGTATGCATCTGCTTATGCATAAACTTGAAAAACAAGTAGTTCTCTACTTAAATATAGTATTTCTCACAAAAAGACAAAATCCCTTGTGGAGAAACGGTTTCTCAGAGCCCTTCTCAGTCATGTTAATTTTATCTTATCTATAGTAAATCCAGATTTGAAGTTATTTAGATCTCTCACACAAACTTTAATCAAGCAAAAGTATTACAATTCTCAATGAAGTATGGATCATAGAACTAGAAATGACAGGTAACGGACAAAATTAGCACAGACGTAAAGGTTCTGAAGCTTGAACCCCGTTAATAGTTTTACTATCTATTACTTTATACTTTGTCATACAGCACAGGTATAAACTCTATGTAATGCAAGGTGAATTAGACAACGCTCGATATCACCAATACTACATATCAAACATTCAAAAAGAGTAAATTGACAGTATTGAATTATAAAATATGGGCAGGAGACATACACTACAAGACAAGGAAGTTTCACCTGATCAATAAGCTCCACTCAACTTTAACATTTTAATACACCAAAGCATTTCTATGTAACAAAAAAAAATCAAAATCTTCACGCACATTCAGAGGGCAGGAATCTCAAATTCTTTATAATATTCAAAACGAACTGTACGTAAGCAAATGGCTTGGGTATAAAGACCCGAGTTGTTACAAAAAAAATGTGCGTTTTTTGTAATGACGTAAGTCTCCATACCCAAGCCGTTATACTGTCCACTTTAGATGGGTATCTGCCCACTTAATCCCTTACGAATTTCTATAGCGTCCTCTAGGATTCAAACCCCAAGCCTACTTAAGTTGAATCCTGGTACCAATTCGGCAACTTTCCTAATGAAAGACTTAATTTGAATCCTGGTACCAATTAGGCAAATACACACCCAAAGCGGACAGTACGTATAGTATAACGACTTAAGTATAGAGACCCTGTTCATTACAATAAGCACTTACCATTCATCTTTGGTCCCATGCCTCAAGACTTCACTAAAGATGCTTTGATCTTCAAACAAGAGCAACAACTCCACAACCTCGAAGCACAATTAAATTTCATGGAAAAATAACACTACTCCCCTGTATTGTAGAGATTATAATTAGATATTTATTAGATTTTGATCAAAGATAATTGATATGTGGTTGAATAGTTGTACTTATGCGTCCTATGAAATGTGAGGTTAAAGTTAATTATTGACTTTAACTTAGATAATATATATATATATTTATATATATATATATATATATAACACTACTCCACTGTATTGTAGAGATTAAAATTAAATATTTATTAGATTTTGATCAAAGATAATTGATGTGTGGTTGAATAGTTGTACTTATGCGTCCTATGAAATGTGAGGTTAAAGTTAATTATTGACTTTAACTTAGATTTTGATAAAAAATTAAAAAAAAAAAAAATATATATATATATATATATGTTGAACCCCCGTCAATTTACCTTCCAACAAATTTTAGTGAGTCAGAGACTCTGAGCAATAACCCTTGAAATAAATCAAATAAAGGAACAATTTGCAAATAAAATTACTGTCACTAGTTCAAGTATTATGCAGTGCAGCTGAAGCATATTGTCCATGCTCAGTCCACCAAATTATAAGTTTGCACATCATGGAAAATTAAAATTGATGTTAAGGTTGGAAAATTATAATTGATGACAACTTTAAATTTCTATGATATGTCAATTTATAATTGGATGGATAGCAAAAATAAACAGCGGATCTCACCTCCAAGAGTACATGTTTCTAGGTAAAGATGAAATTAGCCAAAGAAATAAATTAGAATAATGCTATGTTGGAACAGTCTAGTTGTCTTCAAGTCCTTATTTTTAAGTTTTAAGATCGATTTATCAATTAGTAATACTTGTGGTGCTAAAAGCATTACACGAAAAAATACAATGATCATTAGCAGAAAAATAAACTTGAGGAACACAATTAAGCAGCTCCTTTTTCTTTTCTAACCAGGTCAGAAACTAAAATAACTGTCTACTTCCTTCATGCAAGATAACAGAACAATGGAAAAATTCATAAGATGTAGGTTACTTCTTTGATGCAACAATTTGTGACGATTCAATACCGTGGAAATAGAAGTCTTGAATTCAGATAATTGATTGCACTCAGCAACTAGCTAATGTAAAGGCTGATGATGGTCAGGCATACCACTAATTGGCAGGTGTAATCATCTACTCATACCCTCAGAATCTGCAGCTTGTTGGAGAATGCAATGGCAACCCAATCAGGTTGGGAGGAAGACCACTGCAGCTGCTCGATTTCAGCACCAGCCGTGTATGCCAGAATAGGATCCAGACCGCCCTCGACAGGCTGCCCCATGGAGGAAAGATCCCAGATAAGTGCCTGGGAATCATCCCCAGCTGTGCAAATGTGGCAGGAGCTATGAGGAGCCCAGGCAACAGCATTCACGCTCGCCTGGTGCCTCTGCAACTCCACCACCGGAAGAGTGGGGAAGCGAATATCCAGCACCACCACCTTGCTGCTATCCATTATAATCGTGGCCATGTACCTGGGGTCCTGCTTATTCCATCCCAACCGAACCAAAGGAGTGTCGGGCTCGGAGCTTTCGTAAATAATCGTGGAATGCTCCTTGTCCCGGAGATCAAAAACCCTAACCGACCCATCAGCAGAAACCGAAGCAAAAACCCCAACACCTCCCCAAGCAATATCATAAACTTCCTTATCATGAGCAATCAATTGTGTATCCACCACCTCCTTTTCAATATCCCAAATTGTACAAGTGGTATCAATACTAGACGTCCCAATCCGCCTTGGCTCCGCTTCATTCCAATCAAACGAAGTCAACGGGCCAGAAAACTCACTATTCTTGTTATTATTCAACAAGCTTTTCATCTCCACGCGCCGTCCATCCGCGCCGGACCCACTGCCATCCGATATGTGCCAGAGGCGGAGAAAATCAGATGCCGAAGCAAGAAGGTCAGGGCGCTGGCATTCCTTATCGGGTATGAAAATGAGCTTTGTCGGCGGGTATGGGTGTTCGAAGGAGAGTGCCGAGTCGGGCCGGATCTCTCCGGTGGAATCATCAAGCTGAACGATTTCGACCCGGTTGTGGTACTGTTCAAGAAGGCTGGCTATGGCGAGGCGGTAATTTTTGTCCTTGCGAACGCTCCAGTTCATGGCGTAGATGTGCCATGGAGCGTCGTAAGTGTAGATCTCGGATCTTCGTTGATGCTCGTCGGACCCGTCTTGATTTGGGTCACTACTGCTCGCACCCATTTCCGTTAATGATTCTCTCGGTCCCTGAGGGGAGGAAACAGGTGAAAATGAAATAGAGAAAATAAGTAAGCACTTGTAAACATTAACATTTTCATTCTCATTTCTTTACTCATTTTTTATCACACATTTTTCAATAAAATAATATTTACATCACATCAATAATTTTTCCTTCTTTTCAACCACAAATTCTTCATCAATTTAATATTCTAGAATACATTTTTCCAAAATAATGTGGCTCAAACACCCTAAAAATGAAAAAAAAATTAGTAAAAACCTTTTTCTTCTGAATAAATGGAAAAAAAAGGGGGTACATTCAGACTTGTCATTTTCAAACTCATTTTTTTGTCGTAATAATGCTATTGGTACATTTTACGTGACAATTTGGTTGACATTCTTCATCAATGTGGAGAAAACATGTGCAGTGTGATGAATGAATTCAAAATCAAGAATATAGATATTATCACGTGGAATGGTGTAAAGAAAGGTAGGTAGAATGTAAATGTAACAAGATTTTTTTTGTCAAGTGAACTTATATCTTAACTAACTTAGGCCCATGTTTGAGCCATATTAGTCTTTTCATTATCATTCTTTTACTCATTTTTAATCACACATTTTTCAATAAAATAATATTTTCATCACATCAATGACTTTTCTTTCTTTTTCATAAATTTGAGCCGTGATTAAAGCATAGCCATCATATTTCGACACCCTTAAATGGAGTGGACCACGTAGTTAAGCATCTCACATTAATTTTTCATTATCATTCTTCTACTCATTTTCAATCACATTTTTCGATAAAATAATATTTTTCATCACATCAATGACTTTTCCTTCTTTTTCAATCACATATTTTTCGTCATATCACTTCAAAAAATGCATTATCTCATTTTAATATGCACCAAACATACTCTAGATAAGCATTTAGAAATCAACGTTATAATACATATTTAGCCCATGTTTGAGCTCCATTTTTTGAGAAAATATGAGTGTTGTAATAGCAATTTTTGGATAATGTACGATTCTTATTTTTTAACAAGAAATTCTTCAAAAAATCACTATTTCATAACTCATTTTCACAAAAAAAAAAATCGTTAAAGTTAATAATATACGTTTAAGTTAGTGCTACACACAAAAAAAAATGCAAGTATGCTACTAATGTTGAAGTACAACTCTAAATCCATTTGCTAGCCTTATTTTCTATTCAATTGCGCTACATGTACTTCTTTTTTACATAATTTTTTATATTGTGTCACATGACAATACATGATTGAATAGTTTGAAAAAAAAACACACACACACTTTTCCGCCCCAACTCTTTTTGAATCCCAATGAAATGTACACGTACATTTAGCATTATTCTTTTCTATTTTCTATCACCTTTCTAGCATTCAACTTACCTTGTATTGTTCGCCCGCCTCGTCTCTGAAACTAACGATTCCAACTTTCAACAAATAGAGCAAAACTTTTAGTGTAATTAATTTACGTGTTTATGTTATGTTATCCACTCAATTTTAATTTACTTTTGATTTGATCATCTAGTTTGTATTTTTGTTGAATCAAGCTATTTCATTATTAAGTGCAACCAAAATCAATGAAATATGTGACATGCATGGTAGAATTCGTGATTTGACCAATATATAACTCGAGAGCACCTCAAACACCCGTTTGACCCCCATTTTGGTGAGAAATGTGTTTTGAGTTAGTATTTTTTGGAGAATATATTGTTAAAAAAATAAGAACGGTTTTGAATTTATGTATAAAATCATTGTATAGAAGAATGTTGTTGAAAATGATTTTTTGAAAAAATGGAGCCAGACGGGAGCTAAATAAAATTGTGTAGCCAAAACTCAAGTTAGGTAACTAATTTCACCTCCTAAGGTCCTAAGTCACAAATTCCACTATTTTTGAAATTGTTAGAGACAAAATGACGAAACTTAAATATAAATTAAATGATTAAATTGAAATAAATCAAAATTTAAGGGTGCCCTCGACTAAGATTTCGATCGATTTTAAGAAATTATAAATCCTAATGAATTTCATTGATTTGAATAAATTTTCTCAAATTCCATAAGAATCTCATCAAATATAGTGAAATTTCAAAAAAAAAAATTAATATTTTTAAGTTTGAAATACATCCAAATCTTTTAAAATTCTTCTATTAATGAAATTTTTATAAATTTATTTGTTATTGAGGATACCTAAATTTTAAAGAATTTCGTTGAAATTTATTAAAATCTTAATTGGGACACCAAAATTTTAATGAATTCAATTGGATATTTAAATTTAGAAACATATTTAAAATCAATCACAATCTCAACGCCTTGTCAGGACTAATCAGAATTCTGTAAGTTGATTGACGCTGGTTCTCATCGGCAAAAGTCTCTATCATCTGGGTTTTGCAAAAGTGCAAACCCAAGTTCCCAACCCTCCGCCGCTCTCTTCTACCGCTCTCTTCCACAGCGCTCCTGCGCCGCGAAGCCGCCCATTCGACCGTCAACCATTTTCTCACTATTTCCTAGTACTTTTTTTCAATATCTTCAACTTAAATTACATGGCCACTTTTATTGTTTTTGAATTATCTACTAAATTATATCTCTTTTATTTATTTATTTTTCTTATGTAGGTTGTGTTTAGTTACTTCAATAAATCATGAATACTTGCGGAGCAAATACAGAATTATCCCGTTGCCTTACCAATTTATTTAACCCGAATTTAGGCTTGGTAAAGTTTAATGCTAGTAATTTGAGCACAGGGCTTTTACCATCGTTGTACAATAATTCCAATAAAGAAGTGCAATCTAGGAGTAGGACAAATGGGATTGTGTCATCCATATCCTGCTCCAGTACTAAAAACGATGTTGAAACTGCCAAAGGAAGTAGGGCTGATGGCCTTACGTATAAGGATGCTGGTGTTGACATTGATGCCGGTTCAGAACTAGTTAAAAGAATTGCTAAGATGGCCCCTGGAATTGGAGGTTTTGGTGGGCTCTTTCCCTTAGGTACAACGGTCTTCATTCATTTACAATTTTTTATAGCTTATGATATACCAGTGTTGGTGTGTTATTTTAGAGTATTTTTTAAGCTGTCAATCTGCTTACACGTCTAGACTTATGAATATTTGCTGAGTCTGAGATATTTGTTTATTAATCAACCTTTAGAACATTAAATTATCAATGTCACGTAATCTTTGGTGAGTATCATAAACATAAATGACAATTAGAAATCTTTGTGAAGAAATGCTAATTTTCCTTTTCCCCTTGAAGATTTGTTTTACTTGTGAGCACATCAAAGCATTTAATAACACTATGATTCACAATAAATAGATTCAGAGGTTTAAGAGAAGGAAAACAATGATATTTGTTATTTATGCATGCTGTCAAATGATTTTCATAGGGTAATCTCCTTTCTCAACACCGTTTGAATCGAAATTTCATTGTTTATTTACAGATTTTTGGTGTTCTTTTCTATAGAGTGGGACAAAAAGATACTTCAGACTTCAGTTGTTAAGTATGTGCTTTTGACGGTCGTCCATCACATGTTGAAGAAGTGTCCAACTAGTGTCTAAACCGCCATTTCCTTCCTGAATTGAAACATGATTAAATTAGAATCAAATGCATGTTCATAGTATCAACCGTGTTTAGTTTATATGTTTTGGTTATATGCATAAATCGCTTTATGCATTTCTACCTTTCTTCTGTATGTTTTCTCTAGCTCTCTTGTTTTGGACTTCTTACTAAGTTATTAGCCTCTCCCATCTTAATTTAATGTGTAAAATCATCTATTCATTCAATTGTCCACAGGGGATTCTTATCTTGTGGCTGGCACAGATGGAGTAGGCACGAAACTTAAGCTGGCATTTGAGACAGGGATCCATGAGACAATTGGAATTGATTTGGTAAATTGTTCGTTTCTATTTTTGTTGTACCAATCCTGTCGAGGTCGAGATTAAACTGCAATATTTTATCAGGTAGCAATGAGCGTGAATGACATAGTCACATCTGGAGCAAAACCTCTTTTTTTCCTTGATTACTTTGCTACAAGTCATCTGGAAGTCGATCTTGCAGAGAAGGTATACCAATTCCCTTTGGTTTCAGAAGATTGTAGACATATATTTTTTACGAAAATTCAATTAACTTGTTATTCTTGATGCAGGTCATTAAAGGCATAGTTGATGGTTGCCAGCTATCTGACTGTACTCTTTTAGGGGGAGAGGTACTCGTGGCTACTTTTTTTCATTTTTTTTCTGTGTTTGCAAGTAAAGGGGCTATTAAGTAAGTTAACGTTTCTATTAGACTGCAGAGATGCCTGATTTTTATGCAGAAGGTGAGTATGACCTTAGCGGTTTTGCTGTGGGAATTGTGAAAAAAGAGTTGGTTATTGATGGGAAAAACATAACGGTTGGGGATGTCCTCCTTGGCCTGCCATCCAGTGGAGTTCATTCAAATGGGTTCTCTCTTGTCAGAAGGTTTAACTTCAGCTTTGAAATCAAATCCTTTTACGAGTGTTCTAAAGAGCTTGTTTAGGCGGCACCTAGGCACCGTCTAGGCTTGAAGCTCGGATAGAACGTCTCGCTACGCGCCTAGAAGCTTTTTTTCCTTTCCAATTCCTAAACGGTTGAATTTTTTCCTTCATGTCTTTCGTCTTCCCTAAGCACACTTTATTAGTTTTTTTTTTTTACTTTTTTTCCTTTTTTTAAAGGTCTTTTATTTGACTTTAGTATATTATTATTTTTTATTTTTAAAAAACTTTCCATTTGACTTTAGTTTCAAGTTTAAAAGATTTTATCTGTACAAAAATTAAAAATGACTTTATCTAAATAGTTAAATAAGATTTAAACTATGATACCATCTACATTATATAATTATAATCTTGAGACTCGTTATTTTGTTTCAAACTCCAAAACCATGTATGAAATTCCTATAAATTTATTAAGTAGTATTTGTGTAGTTGAAAATTGAAACTAAGAAAATATTCTAATTTTGGCATTTCAAAAACTTGAAAATTGTTAATTGACATTAAGGAATTATTAAATAAATATAGTATTTTATAATTTTAAATGTTTGGTATGTATGATTTTAATTATTAAATAATTTAAAATGATTAAAATATAAAATAATATTAAAATAAGAAAATACTTTTTTACGCCTAAGCATCGCCTAGGCTCGTGAAGCTTCGCCTCCATACTTTACGATTTTTAGAACACTGTTTTTTACCGTATCAGCCTTCAATACCCTTAAAGATCTTAATTTATATATTCCATCATTTGTGTACAGGGTTCTCAAGCACAGTGGCCTTTCGTTGAAAGACCAACTTCCTGGTTCATCCGTTACCCTGGGCGAAGCTTTAATGGCGCCTACTTGTATCTATGTCAAGCAGGTCATACCTCAAGGTCCATTTGAAATAGTTGTGCCTACTGACATCTCATTTTCTCACCTGATTTGATGAATTTTCAGGTTCTTGACATTATTAACAAAGGTGGCGTTAAAGGGATAGCTCACATCACAGGTGGTGGTTTTACAGATAATATACCTCGTGTGTTTCCAAAAGGTCTTGGAGCTGTCATATACGAGGACTCATGGGTGGTTCCTCCTATTTTCAAATGGATTCAGGAGGTAAGAACCATTTATTCTATAACCTTACCCCTTAAACCTTTTGTTCCTACTTATTTTTTGTTCTATACTTTACAAGGTTAAGCTGCATTTTTTATCAGTTATTTTCTTTATGCAATCTCTGCACCATTGTAATTTTACTATTTTTTGAATCAAATTTGTTAGGCTGGAAGAATTGAAGATTCTGAAATGAAACGAACTTTTAATATGGGGATTGGGATGGTTCTTGTGGTGAACAAGGAGACTGCTCTTAAAATACTTGGGGAAGGACATGGTGCAAATACAGCTTATCAAATTGGCGAGGTTATACATGGCGATGGAGTGAGGTACCGATGATAGATGGTGCATAAGAGGCTCATAATCACAGTTTGATCAAATTTTGTCTTGGTAACGAGAAAAATGTGCCTGGGTTTACTATTTTCATTGTTGTCATGTTGTGAAAGGTATTCAAGTAGTAGCTCAAAAGAAATATGAACAGCGAGCTTGGAAATACTAGTATTTTTTTAATTATATGAAACCAATGAGCAAAGACTATTTAGCTTAACGGCTTTTCTTTTTCCGGTGCAAGTTTGTAAAATAAAGCTATGTTTATGTGAGGTTGTGGATCATAATTTGTGTAATTTTTATTTTTATTTTCAAGGGATCCTCTAGTCTTATCTTATACAACGGATAATTATTATTTTATCTTTTTTCATTTCTTATTATTTGTGTGTGTGTGTGTGTGTTTTTTTTTCTCTATTTGGTTTGAAGGCAAATGGAAATTAACTTCCATTAGAATCAATTTAAACAGCCTCGGAAATGGAACTTGGAGACTCTTCAAGCCATTCCGAATCTGAAAGGTGCATTAAAGAGAAACTAGCATGAGCATGAGCTACGAAGAAAAAACACTCTTTAACAAAAGAATAGAGTACAACAATGAAACAATTCTTGGGGATGAGGTGACGATTCGTTAATTGCCATCATTGCATTAATGCAGATAGACTCCTAGAACGAGATGTGGAGAGTTTGTAATTTCATCAAGATGCGAAATTTGGCCATGAAAAAACTTGGAGAATGCAGCTAATACTTGTCCTTCATGATTACATATCATTCCTCCAATACCGTGACCATCACCATCCGATGCAACAGCGGCTTTCACATTAAACTTCAGAATTGTGTTATAATCAAATTCAGTTGAAATCGAATAGAGATTCAGATGCTCTGGGAAATATCAAAACAAATAAAGACCGGGAGAATACAATGAAAATTGAATAAAATGGTTCTCAAAATGGTGGTAAAAAATGATTTTGAACCGAACTTTCATGAAAACAGTGTGTAATTCCACCAGCTTAAGACAGGAAGTAAAAATAAGTACTTTGCTTCCTAGAGTATCGCTTACACCACCTGAAAAGCCATGAAAAAAGCAAGGGAAAACAGAAGGAAAAGAGAAAAAAGAGAGACGAAAAATTTCCTTGAAGAAATGGTTATTCTCCGTGCACTCTTGCATTTAAGACATCATTATTTCACTGCCCGGTCACTTTAAACACACACACACACACACAAGAGAGTGTAAAGGGCATTTTAGTTTTTCTGAGAAGACAATTACCAGATTTACTATGAGAAAGAAGCTTTGGCTTTCATTGAACCTTCTACTTATGCATTGTTGTTCAGGTATGTTTTATTTCCATCTCTCGTTTTTGTATCTTCTTCTCGTTGTAGTCTGTTGATTTGGGGTTCCTTCTCTGAAAAAGAAGCTAAAATCTTGTTTTAACAGTCTAGTTTTGTCTGGTATTGCATAGCAATCGATCTTTTTTTTTTATTTTTTTCAACGGTTGCATTTGCAAGAAGGATAATCTTTCATATCAAAGTTCATTGAGGCAATTACTTAGATCGTGTTGAGCTTACTCAAACTATAAGATCGATCTGAAAATCCTATTTTTTCAAGGGTGTTTTTTGGGCAAGAGAGGTGAATCTTCTCCATTATAGAGAAACATACAGCGGCGAGAGTGAACCATCATAAATATTAGACTGTTTTTTTTTTATTATTATTATTATTGCTAGAGATTAGGGTATAATGTGGTTTAATAATTTAGTACTAGGAGAGAGCAAGGTACAAGAGAAGGCAGAAGCAACAATCCCAGTGGCAACTCCATCTTTTCCAGAAGGCAATACAACATTTCTTGGTGGCACAACATGGTGTATAGCCCATCCATTGGTTTCCCCATTTGATTTGCAGATTGCATTGGATTGGGCATGCGGGTCGGGTCAAGCCGACTGCAGCCCAATTCGAGCTGGAGGTCCGTGTTTCGAGCCGAACACTCTGGTGTCCCATGCATCCTTTGCTTTCAATAGCTACTACCAACAGAATGGGAATAATGATATTGCTTGTAATTTTGGAGGAACTGCTAGATTAACTCAAACTGACCCTAGTAAGTGGACAACTAACTTTCAAAAATACATTTTACCAACATTTTGCTTTGTTTTATTTCCAAAATAAATTTTTGTCTCTATTCTCTTCAACCATACATTCTTCAATAAAATAATATTACACCTAAACACAAATTTTTTCTTATTTTTTAACCACACATTCTGCATCCATCTATTATTACAAAATGCATTATTCTCTAAAAATAGGGCTCAAACAGAGCTCAAAGTAGTTCTTTAATAAGACATACATAAAAGAAATAACTCCGACCCATTTTCCAGAGCCCGAGAAATGAAATGGACTGTCCAGTCTTATTCATTCTTGATTATTATAACTTTAATAAATGTCTTTATTTCTTGCTGCAGGTTATGAAAAATGTGTGTATGAAACTTCTGGGTAAGTTAATTGCAGACTCCAATTTATGTATAGTATTGGTAAAATTACATGAATGGTTCCCAACTTATTGTCGTAGTTGCAAGTTGGTCCTCAATTTTTTAAACTGAACATGATAAGTTTTTAACCTTTTAGTTGCACAATTACTTTCTAATGACGTAGATTGTGCAAATTTATGTTCCTCACACATTTAACTTTATAGGAAGATACGTTTTGTTTCTCAACTTGTGAGGCACGTTTTCACGAAAAAATTAGAACTTGCAACTCAAACAATAGGATTGAGACTGATGATGAATTATTCTGATCTCTTATTTTTCACTGCATGCAGGCCTGTAAAATCTTCAGCCCCACCATCATCAAGCTACAAAGCAAAATGTATTGGGTGGAAATTTGGTGTACTAATCCTCCTGTTTCTGTATTTAAGAAGATGATTATAATTTAAAATACATATTGTACCTACTTTGAAAAAGTTGTACGCGGCAGAGCTGATAAATTATTCCTTACTTTCTTGCTAATTTAGGCATCTTTTGCATTGTAATATGATGTTTATCTATAAATAGTCTTTTTACTTTGAATAATGAAAATTTAAAATATTATACTTTGTAACTTTTAATCTTTGTAAGGAATATTGATGTTTGGTTTAACAAGGGAATATAACTGTATAATATTTCTTCATTTGAATTAATATATATTGATGTTTTGATAAAAGAAAATTACATCCAAATCTTATCCACTTGGGCCATCCAATACTATAGTGACATATCAGCAATGAGCAGCTAAATGTAACCAGCATTTTGATTTTGAAGCCACAAATTCTTCATGTGGCTGTGGTACAGAGTTTGTAGCGAACTTATAATACATCAAAATGGCAATATAATTAAAATATAACTTGGAAAAAGAAAAAAAAAAGAACAATTATTCTTTGATCAGTTTCAGAGTTGAGCAAAAATGGGTACTGCTGTGATGACTTCTCTCCCACAATTCAGTGGTCTCAGACTCAAACCAGCATCAGCTTCCCCTGTCAAAAACTTGGTCAGTTTCTCTTATGTTATGTTATGTTTACAGTAGTAGACTGTGTACCATTAATTCAGCTTATCGAACGTGATTGTTCAAATGGAAGCGTTTAGTGCTATTCGATTTTCCTTAACGAATGTGACATGCAAAGTATATGATATCGTTCCTCTTCAGGTAGCTACTCAACCGATGAAGCATAAAGGGCAGGGAGCTTTGGGCGCCCGCTGCGATTTCATTGGCTCCCCAACAAATTTGGTAAGATTTCAATGCAGTTCTATATGGTTTTAGTGCAAATTTGACGGGTCGTTCAGAGTTCGATCGTATCATTCACTTATCCTCTCGAACTCTGGTCTATATGCTTGTGGTTCCAAGCATAAGTTCCCGAGGCAAATCATTTATTGTCATATAAGAGTGAATCACTATAAATTTATGTATTTGTTGTGCATGTTTCTAATTTTGTTTTTGGCTCTCGTAAACAGATAATAGTGACTTCAACAAGTCTGATGCTGTTCGCCGGTCGGTTCGGTTTGGCTCCATCTGCAAACAGGAAGGCTACTGCGGGATTAAAGCTTGAGGTGAGGGACTCAGGGCTGCAGACAGGGGATCCAGCTGGTTTCACCCTAGCAGATACATTGGCTTGTGGGGTTGTGGGTCACATTATTGGGGTTGGGGTTGTACTTGGCCTCAAGAACATTGGTGCCATCTAAATTTAGTTCTTCAACAAACCTGTTAATAAATACATATTTTGTGTTAAATTCCATCAATATGCAGCAGTATTTATTTGGCTTCATCTTATTCCATATAACAAGACATTTTCGAATAATTTGGTCAAGTCCAAGGATCTCAAGACAACAGATTTCTATACATCACAATGTGTGTCTATATATATATATATTATTTCACCATGGAATATGCTTCATTAATTGCAATGGTAATGGTGGTTTCCATTGCACTGGTGGCATCTCTCGTCCACTACTCCAAGGAGCAACGTCAACCGGCGCCGATGCTACTCCTTCAGATGCCGATGCCATCTCCACCCCCATCCGAGTCAAAAAAATATTTGATTTTTGACAAATTTATTTTGGGACCCAATTTTAAAATTAAGACTGTATATAAGTAAATTTATATATAGGCTTGAGGGGAAATAAATACGTTTTAAAATAAATATTTTTTGTCCAAATTAGAATTTACATTTCAGTGTGAAATATTTTCGAACTAAATATTATTAAGGTAGTAGGTAAGCTTGCAAAAAATGGGAAAAAAAAAGTGAGAGAACCCAACGTGGGGTTATTTGAGAGAGAGAACTCAACATACGGATCTCTCCACATTTTATAGATAATTCTTACAGATTACGTTGAAAAATTTCGAATGTATAAGTCTTAATAAGATTTCTATTACTTTACATTGTAGGAATTTCTAAACTTTATCAGACGTAAAAGTTCCTCAAAATTTTATTAGAAATTTTTCTGATGTAAAAATAATCGAGATAAAAAAAAAAAAATCGAGAAAAAAAAAAAAAAAAAAGCTAGTACAACAATCAACAAACAACTTTGAAATAAATACGTTTTAAAATAAATATTTTTATTAGTTAAAATTCGAATTTACATTTCAGTGTTAAACATTTTTGAAATAAATATTATTTAGGTAGGTAAACTTAAAAATAAAAATAAAAATAGCAAACTGTCAAATCAAAGTGGTCTGCATAATTCATAGGGAATTCTTTGTTAAAAGACATAGTCAAACAATATATTTGGAAGAAAGTCCCGATCTCAATGTTTGTAGATTAAATAGCCTTATATTATTGATAAAAGTCTATATTACCCTTAATGAAATAAATTATTATATATTGCAACCTATATCCTCACCTTAAATAGTTCTAAAACTATCTTATATTTCTTCTATTTTGAATCTTAATATACAAATCTCATCTATGACTTAATATATTATAATAATTATTAACATATTGTTTAAATTATTCTTCCAATCTATAGTATTCTTCAGATAATTAGTTTATATTTTCTAGTTGAGAAGTAATA
>CAIGRP010020932.1:0-27884 GCA_903798385.1 Fraxinus cuspidata | reverse complement strand
ATTGGTGTGAAGATTGAGACGTCCCTAGGAATCTATTTATAGATGTTGAAGGGTTGTAGACGTAGTAGTACGAGCCAAAACACAACAGTCGCGCGTTTTCAAATTTTCACCCGCTGTCCGCTCGCTACGTCGCTCGAGCGACACTTTCAGTGAGCCCGTCGCTCGCTGTTCGCTATCATCTGATTTTCCACATTTTCTTTCCAATTTTGGACCACAATTTCTCATTCGTCCGAAATTGATTTTGAGACACTGGTTATTCACGAAAATCAAAATTCTCTTTCGGGGGGCAACCCTCCATGAGGGGCGCTGCCCCCCTCAATCCCCGCGACGTGACTGGGTAGTCAAGCCCCCCATTTCGAAGCGGCAAAGAACAAATAAATATGTTACGTTTTGGTCGAGGTTAACATTGAGTCACACTTTCCAATGCTTGATTTTCTATTCTTAACCAATCTTTCTCATATTTTAAACCAATTTCCAACAAAATGAAAGTTGTAGGAACCATAGACAAGTTCAAAGAAATACCAATAACCAAAGAATATAGTAAAAAAAAAAAGTCGTGATTACGTTGCTAGAACTGCGCAATTAGGGTCCTCATCGTTTTAGCATCGATACATAAACTTAAAATTCATTAAATGGACACTACAATTGTGTTTTCAATGGTGAATTAGAAGAAGAAATGTATATGGAGCAACCTTAGTATGTAAGCTTGTTAAGTCTCTTTACGAATTTAAGTACTAAAGCCATGGTATGATAAATTGGACAGGGTAGTGCTATCAAATGAGTTTTTTTCTTTTTAATGCATGAATATGACAAATGTGTCTATGCTAGATTTTGTGATGGTAAATGCATCGTTACTTGTTTGTACGTTGATGTTACGCTTATTTTGGTTATGGTATGGAAAAAATAATAATACGATGAAAGACATGGGAATTGATGACATTATTCTAAGCATTAGAATAGTTAATACTCGTAATGGCATTATATTATCTCAACCCGGCCATTGTGTTCAAAAAAATATTAAGAAAGTTTAATCATTATGATTGAACATGTTAGCAAACTTTTGATCATAGCATTAAATTAAATCCATATTCGGTCATTACATGGGATGGAATCCAACAACAAATCAGCAATAATGGGAACTTGACTCAACACTTTCTTGTGTTCTACGAGCAAATTACATTATATGACTGACTGCAAGCGCTATATTTTTTGTCCTGAAGGAAGAGTGCTTCGTACATGTTATACAACGGGAAAAGGTTAGGCTATTTTTGCTTTTAATGGACTTATACAGAATGTCTAGGCAATACTGTAGTTTTGTCAGTGTTACCTATATAAATGTTAGGATGTGTCGTCTCTAAGGTCGTTTGGCTAACTGCTTAAAACATTGATGAAAATCCAGGATAAAGGATGCATGGCCTATTTGCATTTCGGTATATGAACAATTTAGAATATGAAAACCTGTTTCAGTTAGCCATAGAATATCACTGGTTCAAAACTTGTCTATCGCGTCACCTTGGGTAACATTGAAAACATTTTCACTAAGTGGGGGTTCAAATCCAAAAGACGCTATCATTTCTGCATAGTGAAGCCTATATGAGAGATTTTTCAAAACTTTACTCATATTTTGAAAATGATGGAAGAATTGTTAGAGAATTTCCAAAAGAATGTCATTTGACCATTGGACTTGGAAACATAGATGGAAATGCAAGTTAAGAGTCTTGGATCGACCAACACATAATGCACGACACAAAGAAGCTGGCCAACATACATTGCAGGTGGCGAAGGTGCGCTGGATGGCTGGCGCACCCGTGCTGGCATACTACCGGAGTTATTGCAACTTGCTTCGAATATTGTTTAGGATTATTGGTGGGAAATGCCTAGCAATCTCTCTGATTTTGGGCTTCTATTGGACGGTTTATAAGGTAAGTTGTCTAGGACCTACTTTCACCATTATCTCTAGTAAGGTCACCTTATATTTTGAATGAAAAACTAAATATATTTGAAATTTAAACAACTTACGTCGATTTATTATGTTCTACGCATGTTGACACCTCCTTGAGACGATATTTGTCTTTCATTGAACGAGTGCACAAGGGAACCAAATTTAGTTACAGGATACAATAGAATACAATAATGTGTTTATCGACATTTATTCACTCAACAACGATAAACCTATTGGAAAAAATGAGTATGTAGCTGACTTTGAAATGAGTTTTGAGTGGGATCCGTTTGGCTATTTTGAAAGATAAAGATTGTTGTATTATCCTCCGTGAGAACATTGAAATCATATATGTACTTGCCAAAAATGAATGTACAAGTAGCTTTGATTCAAAAATGTATTCTTTGCCAAATAATGAGGCTCAAACAAAAGGCGAATTGGACAAGAATTTACCAGTTCTGGCTCATTTTGGTTCTTTTAATACTTCTAAAAAATGCGTATACTATTAAACCCTTGTTTGGTAAGAATTGAAATCAAATTTTTTATAGATTTTCAAAAAAATCGTTGAAATGTGCATTTAAAAATGAAATATGTGATTAAATTTGATTGTTAACTTCGACTTATATTAAAATATAAATTTTAATTGGTAGCAAACAAGGGCTAAATTTTTTTAGGGAAATTTAGGGTTGGACTCCATATCGTTTTTCTTGAATTGTGATATCAACTCCCCAACATTTAAAATTGAGGTTTTGACTCTCCCAACTTATCCAATCCTGTAAAATTGGAATTCGTTACTTTGTTACAGATTCGAATTTTCTTTAAAATGACTATTATACCATTACTAAAAATATTAAAAAACGTAGGAGACACCACCCAATCTCAAGCAAAATGACTGCATCACCAAAACAATGACGACACTCAATTCCATTTCAAAAAATTCACCAATAGCAACTTCAAAATGCATAGCTGCCATCGATTGCACCTCAATAGTACTTCTAATTCTATTCTACACAAATAACTCACATAGGATTACAATAACAGAGAAAGGAAAAAATAAAAAAGGAATACTGCTCGGGTGTATGACGGAAAATTACAAAAATAACATCTCAGAGGGTTTTACACGAGCAGATCAATGAAGACGCAGAATCTGCTAAAACAATTGCACCAGAGCTACCATATGGATCCGGTTCTGACCATAATAGCTTCACATTGCACGTGAGCTCAAAGGTAAATCACTTCCTCTTTTATCGCATAACAGATTCTTTGACAAAATAACGGCCGTTTGATCTGCTTGGAGTTGAAAATCACCATGAACATATATGGAAGTGAACAAATCAATCTTTGTAAAATGAAACAAGTCATTCGCTTACGCATATTCTAGATGAATATTCATGAACCGAGGATTTTCTTTGCTTTGTGACAATGTTACAGAACCTTCAATAACTTGATCTTGCTCCACCTCTATTGGATCATAGAAGTAGATCAATGTCTGCAAAATCCATGGAAAGAAAAAGGAATGAACAAAAATTACGCGAAAACTTTGCTTAAGAGCGAAAGACAGCCAAAAATATCAGAAAATCAACAAGGATGAGATACAGACAACCGTCAACCTTTCAGCAGCAAAGGTAATTCATTACACCCACTTGAGAAAACCTAAATAAAACCAGATTCCCGAAGAAACCTGGACCACAACAATCTTGCAATATCACCAATTTAAAAAAAAAATTGTTCATTGCATTCTGAGTCTTTCTACACATTAGCAACCATAAGAGAAAAGTACGGATATCACCCTTGGGCCATATCACAAGAATTAATTTGTCTGACAAACCATCGAGGGAACACTTTAATTCTGCAAGGGATGGAATATTTCCAAATAGAATTGAAAGGATGAAAAATAGGGAATTAGGCAAAACAATTAAAGCGTGGAAATATGATTTACGAGAAAAGATACGCAGGGAATCCAATTTCCATATTCATTTGTCATATCAAAAGGTTTCAATACAATTTCAAGGACAGGCGACAAAGATGACAAATGTGAAATTCAACTACTATGCAAAGCCTGGCACGAGTGAAAGTTGCTACTTATTGAAAAAACTACTAGTCCGAATGTTAACCTTTAAATTGCACAAGGATGGATTTAAAAGAATAGAAAATACATTGTAGTTGACCCATGCTTATTCAGAATAAGGCTTAACTAGTTGTACATGGATATATGCTAGTGTAGACATAATCTTACATATCCAAGTTTCCAGTCTACCTTTTACCCCAAAATTCCACTTGCTTAAATGATAGGTAGTTTCTTTACTACCTTAAGTTTCTAAAACTCTTTTACAACCTAGGATAGAATTAAGCTGCCAGCTTCAAGATCAGTTAAGAGGAAGCAGGTATGACAAAACAGTAGAGTCAATTGCGTTAATGGCTTTGAGCTATAGATTGTATACATGTTTGACAGGAACTGCTATGTAGTGAGCCGTATGAACGATCCCTACGCTGGTCCAGTGTTATTCAAAAGAAAAAAGTTAAAGCATGTGTCTACACACAACTCCTAAGCTCAAGCCAAGCCCCAGCCCAAAGAGAAGACTCGCATATATTAAATGTACATATGTGCAAGACACCTGTTGCCAGTGAGTTGGAGGATCCTCGGGTGCTGTAGACAATACAAGGGCTTCATTGGGATTGGCCCGCTTCTTTCTTTGATTACCATCTGTATTCTGATTATTAGGAGACTCGACAAACGCAGTTCTTGTATTGTTATTGGAAGGGTATATCACAGGTATACCAAACTCCACATCAAACCAGAAAGCGAACCCATGAAATGGTGCTGGAATTCAAATGAAAGTATATGAATTCTGTTAGAAAATTTCATTCCTAGAATCTCAAAACTTTGGGGAGGAAAAATATTGGGTCTTGCATTCATATGCAAATTCAACTATAAAATATAAAACTCAATAAAAGTAATATAGTGCTAGTGAAGGAAATGATCTTCACATGGAAATGAAATAATCTAGAGCGAGGAAAAATGCCTTTTGGAGAGAGGGAAAGTACCGGTGCTCTGAACATACACGCTCAGTAAAATATATAAAGAGTCTATCCAAAATATCCTTTCTAAGAGAATGAAAATGGGAAATAGGGATCTTACCTCGCATCATTGATGTAAACTTGAATCTAGTGGAAACAGACTCTAGCTCGTGAAGGGTAACTGTATAACAGTCCACCTGTTTAACCTGTCATCAAAGTGATATAATTAGTTTTTACAACAGCACATTAGTATTGGAGATAAATATAGTAAATATGCAATAAAGTGCACCACTCATAGCTATGCAATGCCAAGCAGTGTTGAAAACACACGTGCCTGAAGGTTGTGTAGAAAGTAACACAGCATGTTACTGAAATTAGATGTTATTGTTATAAGAAAATAAGAAAGACATAATAATTTGTGAAGTGCACCACTCAAAGCCATTCCCTTTCCCTATCTTTCCCAAAACCATGAAAGGGAAACTTCTTCAGTCTCAATAACATAGCAACAATAATTTACCAAATGATAACTGAAATATGAAATACACTTAGAAAAATAATTAAAAGCATGATCCACTACCAGTTATAACTGTAAGGTAAAATTGTAGATGGGACAAACTATAATTTGATTATGTAACAAAAGGGGCACAGCAATGTAATATTATTATGCCAATAATGATCAAGTATAATATACATCTCAAGCAATCCAATCATTATGAAATCTGTAGCCGCCCCAACTTCTATAGCTTTAAACATTGGATATATTTTTCACAAGAAAAGAAACTTAATTTATCAAAGAACTATATTGACAATTCATGAAAGATAGTTATCCCCTATGCACTAAACTAGAAATCAAGAAGAAAGAATTTCTTTATCAATTGAAATAAATTAGAGAAGAAAGAACACCCATAAATTCCATAGATGTTGACTATCATAATGAATTTTTGTCATTTCTCGTAACTAATAACTTGCTCTTTTGCTTCCAAATGTATTTTCTCTCCATCCATATCAACCGAAGAATGATTGATACAACTGCTTTCCATATCTCACCAGTTTCTTAAACCAGAACCGATTGGCTTTTCAAGGAATAAACTGCTGCATCTTCGCGGAAAACCCAGGCTAATCTGCATCCAGTAATAATCCAACCCTTGACTCCTTGCAACGACAATCAATAAATTCTGATTCTCACATTACACCATGAAGGAGAAATAGACTATTTGGACATTAACTATATCACCCATATTGAACTTCCTATAGTAGAACTATCAATATAAAGTGCATATATCCCATTTAGGGACACACAATACACAATTTTTTTGGGATAAGTATGGGACAGCATGTTGGGAAGATGATGATTAATCGAAGCAAAGGAGGTTTCTATGTAAGAGGAGTTGGTGTTTGTTCAATTTGTAATTGTGTTAGTATGGGTTCAATCGTTAATAACAATTGTTAAGAAGTGCCCTAATTTTGAATGCAAAAGAGACATCTAATTTCGTTAATATTAAGCACTTACGAGTTATGACACAATTTCAGCACATTTAACTGAAAACGTGACTGCTCTTCAAAAAGGTGGTTGCCAAGTTAATAAACAAATCTTTTTAATTGCTGAACAAAAGCAAGGGTTTTTTCCACATCTCATTCTTTAACTGAACCATCACACTTGCAGCTCCACTGCACCATTCGACATTGCTAGTGACTCCACTTACGGTGCCACCTTTTCCAGCCATGCACATGCACCTTACATCTTCAACCCTTCGCCATGCAATTTTGCTATCAGAGATTGAGAAAGACAAAGCACCAAATTAGTTTCTCTTTTTCATCTATTTTTGGATTGTTTTTTAATACACACAGCGTGACAGCACAAGTCAACAAGGTGTCAGAGCCAACCATACAAAACTAAAACGGGAGGGCATGCCATTGTTGAAAAGATAAGGACGCTAAAAGCCTATAGTTTTTCAGTAGGATAGCATGGGCCAAACTACAAAGTCCCTATTCTAATTTTGAAAATGGAAAGTAGGCTGCTCTATTGACCACGGCTCGACCATTGGACTTTGTGTCCTTTTAAATTCTCCAACATGTGACGGTGACATGTCGAACACCAAAACACAAGCACTGGAGGCGTATCGGTGACATGTCGAACTATAAAAATCAAGAAAGGGGACATGCCAATGGCACATCCAACATGTGTGAGTGACGTGTCAGACGCCAACAAATGGGCACCAAAGGCATGTCGGTGCTTCCCAGTTTCCCATTTTGTGCCAGATAAATGATGAATGTCCCTAAGATATAAATTTCCACGAGTTACTGAATAAGTCTCACATTCAATTGGAATCCTGTTCAATTAGGTCCACAACATATTTGCTCTTCCAACCCTTCCCCACCAAGAACATTGCTCCCATGTAATCTTCAAATTTAGCCTATGTTTGAGCACATTATTTAAAACTCATTTTCTTCAAACTCATTTTCAATCACACATTCTTCCAATAAAATAATTTTGCACATAAATCTAAATTTTTTTCCCGACTTTTAAGCTCCACATTATAAAATAATAAAAAATCACTTTTTAAAACTCTATTCTCAAAAAAATAGGGCTCAAACAAGGGCTTATTTTCCCATCTTTTTTTTTTTTTAAGAAATGAAGTGAGAGATCAATTTTCTCATTTCATCTAGATTCCTCCAATCTACTTCGTATCATCAATCTTCATACGAATTTCTTGTCCTTTTTTCTTCCTCCACACAAGTTATTGTGATGGCCAAGTACTTCCCACCATCTTGTTCAAGTCCCTCTATCCCCAAAAACCGAAATCATTTCATACCCCATTGTTTATTGTGACACTTAGCACCAAGAGAAAAAGGGCATGACACAACAAACATCACCTTTCTAAATCTTCCATCTTTATTATCCTGAAGTTCTTCATATTTCAGTTAATCCTATCACAGATCTCTTTTGTGAAAGGAAAACGATAACCCCACTACAAACATTAAGGGGGTCCCACCCAAGTATAATAAAAAACTTACCTATTTATACAACTTTATCACAAAGATTTATAGAAATAAAAAATGTTCTTAATTAAAAAAATGAATTAGACAAACTAATGTAAAGAAATAGACCAAAGAAAAAATGAAAGAATAAAAAACAATAACTATCCTAAAATTTTCCAAAAATGGATTGGTAATTCTAACTCAACTACATCTCATGTTAATTCCATGGTCCATGAATTTGATATTTCATAATGAAGATCTATTCCACAAACCAAAAACACACTGATGTGCAAATGGAAAAATGCAAGTTCAAGGGAGAGAAAAATTGAATAAACAATGCAGATAATCAACAAATAACTGAGTAAAGAAGTGCTAAAATTTGAACAAGAATAAAAAAGATACTGTGAAATTACATGTGTAGTTCCGAACTTCCGGTGGGGTGGGAGGGGGGAGATGACCTTTTCCTTTCTTATTTTTCTTAAATTCTTTTTCTTTTGTTTTTTGTTTAATGATTCTATTTTTTCTTTTTTATTTAATAATTTATTAAAAATACTGGAATGAGAATTTTACCCTTTAAAAAATTTGAATATCATAGTCAAATAAATGCATTGACTAACGGATTAATTGATGGAATCCATCCCTCTGGATGAATCTCGCTAAAATTTATAAAAGGTGTAGGGGACCCAGTTGTCCCCAAAAAGGTTGGGGACGTTTGCTGCAGTTTACCCATTATTTTTTCATCTATTTAAGTCACCACATTTTTTGCATTCTGTTCATTCCTCTAAAAATAGATAAGCTGTAAACAGATATCTTGTTATGTGGAGGACTCACCACGTATGGCCACGTCAAAACATTTTCACCAGTGATTGTCTCAACTGAAGGCTCTTCAAATGCACACTGTTTCGCTAATGGCAGCATGGCAGACACTGCATATAACAAAAAAACCCCAACCATAGCAATCAAAAGGGAAAAGATCCTAGAAAATTCTGCTGATTATGAAATGAGAAAAAGAAGCATTTAAATGTATTGTGTATATTTTCGGACTAACGTAGAAACATTTAGTTGCTTTATGTATAGTTCCAGACTAACTTTGACATGAAAGTAAGCAAGGAAAAAATTTTAAAAGTCGGACTCAAGGACAGTCCAGACAATGAAAACTCAATATAATGACTTGGAATACCAACAATAGGCATCCCGATCCATCAATAGTATGGCAAATCTAATTAGGATCTTTGTTTATGTAGCAACACATTTTCTGATTATGTAAATAAATTTATCGTGGCTGTATATTTTACATGCATAAAAGAATTTATGGTCAGTAATTATAATTCATAATGGCTAAAATTTTTATGAACAGGTCTTTAACCCAAAAATTCAATCTGCCAAATTGAAAACTAAAGAGTATGTTTGGCGAAGTTTTTTTAAGATTATAAGTTAGTCAAACATGATTTTTTATCCATACGTTCCATAAGACCCACGGCTTTTATCTACACATTCCGTAGGACTCACGGCTTATAATCTACAAAAAGCTTTACCAAACATCTATGATGCACCGACACTAACACGTGTGTCCGACACGATACGTGTTGGATACGTCGACACGCAATTTTTAAAAAAAATACAGACACAACATATCATCGACACGTTAATTAAATTCTTAAACATTCTACATTTATATAGTATAAATTTAGTCTTATACTTGTTATTAATTTTTCTTGTTGAAATCTTTTAAACATGAGTACATTTTTGTTACTTGCTAATAGCTTTGAATTAACAATATATAATATTTCTAATATAAAAGAAAAATGATTACAGTAAAGTATTCGAGAAGTGTTGGTATTGATTCATGTGTCGTACACGGACACGCTACTCTAATTGAAGTGTATGTGCTATAGAGCCAAACATATACTTGACAATAATGCATAACAGCATTCCACACCAATGATCTTTAACTAGGTCCCAAATCGAAGTCGGTGAAACTCTCGGCATAATTCTGAGTTTCCTAGCAGCAGTATGTGCTTCTGGGAAAAACTTGGCATGTATTTGGATGGTGAATAAATTATAATTGAAGTAATTATAAGTTGTATGTCAAATGGAATATGGAAAATAGTTGTGGGTCATATCAAATTTGTAGATAAGAAATAGGTTTGGTCCAAAGTGATAATAAAATAATCACCAACCAGATAAGCACTTAATTGAGTTCCAACGAATTTGTAGAATGACTGCTTCTCATAATAGGTTTAGATTTCTATTGGAACAATTTTCGAATATTACATGCAATCCTGGATCGATTGTTAAACTGGCCAAATCTTAAACTATAAAAGGTGAAAAGTTATGAAGTTTACAAGGGATATCCATAAGTAACAGATTATGAAACAAACATAAATCTTCTATAAAACAGGACAATGCTAAACTGATGCGCAATAAGGCTTATCTTAAACTGTGTTGGACTCAAAACAATGAAACCAAGAGATCGATAAACACATTTTTTTCAATAGAAGGGAAAAAAATAAAAATTGTGTGCTAGACATCTAGTATAAAGTTATTGAAAATACTGATAAGAACATAAATCATAATACATGCACTTACTATCAATTCCATATACATTGCGCCAGAAGTCAATACTTTCACTATATCGGTCTGGATGGGTGACAGGTGCCAAGTACAGCTGCAAAGGTAGAGAATAAAACAGCATTACGCCCAATGATTTGGCATTACAATATGCCAAGGCTAGTATTAGGGTGAAATGGATCAGGAACTAAGGTAATCATTATATTCGCATTATGACAATAGCTCTAAACAGCACAACTTTTTCTAATTGATCAATTTTGTTTTATGATTGTTCACAGAATGGTCAACTAGAAATTTAAGCTGAAGTAAAATTTAAAAGACCAAAGCCTTTTTACAACTAATGGTGCATCAGCTACATAAAATTGACATTAGTTCCTAAAATATGTTGGAACATGCTGCCACTGTTGCTTGGCAATTCATTCACACGCACACAGTGGGAAGAAAAGATATCAATACCGTAGCAGTTGACGGAAGAATAAGACCCCCAGGTTTCAACCAACGGTCTCGGGCAGTAATGACACTCCCAAGCATACTCTAACAGGAAGGGCAAGCAAGTTGCATATCAGATAAGACAGAAAGAGGAGAACTGGAACCTCCAGACAGATACAAATCCAAAATATAGTTCAAAAGTGCATTACGCACATTTTTACAGACATGCACACTTAAATTATTAACGTACGCAAGATACTAAGCATCACCTCATAGAGAAGCATGTAACCCATCCATTCTGAAACTATAACATCAACTTCTTCATCAATTTCAACATCCTGCAATAAACAGAAGGTGACTTGCTACATTTATCCTATATTTATAAGCAGCAGACATCCCCATGCAAAAATTATTCCAGAAATAATGTAAGGCTCAAAATAACACCAGAAACAAACAAATGATAACTGTCAATTTTGCCATACAAAATACATAATACTCTTTAGTCCTAGACAACAAAGAATAAGAATTTGTTTAAAGAGAGTACGAAGCAGTTATTCCACAAGAAAGAATCTATGGGTCTCTTGTACACCACATTTCTTTCAAGATACTTAGTTCCTCTTTGTGTGTACCAACAACCTTTTATTGCTTCAACTCATTAGTTCTCTACAAATACCAATAACTTTTACGAATGAAACGAATAGTCTATATTACCAACACAAAGTAAGAAATTTAAAGCATGAATAAAACACAAGTCGCAATATAACATGCTTCACTCTTAGTGTAAGAGCTACTGCACCAAGTGTCGTTGCCAAATTGCACTATGTCAACAATTAAAACGTATTTTGGACTCATGCCTATCTATTTTCTCTCTACTATGATAGACAGAATGGATGCTCATCCTAATACCTTTTACGTACGAGGAAAATATTTTGGTGACCTAATACATGTGCGAAGTTCCCAAGGTCGAACTGCGGCTGAGGGAAAAAGTATATATTATATACGGAACCACATATCCAACAACATGCTCATATAAAAATTTTTTTAACTTTGGATGAAACATTTAGTTATACTATACTTTGCCAATTGTTTACATTTTTCTAACTAAATAAAGAAGTTTATTGTATGATTAATAAGGTTATGAAACTAAATAGAAATTATAAACTTAAACGAAATATAGTTAGTAACAGAGAGTAATGTTTTTGGAAATTAAAATATGACCAAAGTAACTTCAACTCTTCTTTCTTTCGTCTTTTAAAGCAATAAGTCTCATGGACAAAACAGGAGTAAAAATCCACTAAGAATAACTCAGCAAGACCATAAAACAAGACCCGAGCAAGTTATAATAAGGTGATGAATGAGATCTAAATGAATAATGTCTCAAGACTGAACTGATACTAATTCCCATAGTTCTTAAACTCTAGCTTGACTTCTCTTTAAGTTCTATTTGTTGCATGCAAGGGCGGAGCTAGGAATAATGTTCACGGACGAAATTTAATCAAAACCGGACTTTGAGTTTTTAGGGCCTGAGACAAACTTTAAATCTGGGCCCTTAAATTATAGCCCTTGTTTGGGCTCCCTTTTTCAAAAAAGGCATTTTTCCGAAACTCATTTTCAACCACACATTCTCCCATAAAAAATGATGTTATACGTAATCCCAAAACCTTCCCTTATTTTTTAATCACACATTCCTCCAAAATCTCATTTTAATAGAACCCAAACATGGGCATAGCATGCAATATGCATTCAATTTTTTCTTAACTAATCTATAAACTCCAAGGATTTATTTACCTTAACTAAGTCCTTGAAATTAACTAAATAACTCGAAGACTTGGACTTTGGAAAATGGGAGTTGGAGCCTAGGAGTGAAGTCGCCGGCATGGGGTCTTGAAGAACTCTAGTTGAGGGAAGGATTTTCAAATTGTTGGAGCACTGCTTGACGCTTGTTTGCTTCGTCCTTCATCTGATGTTTGGTTTGGGGGGGTCAAGGTTAATGGTAAAGTTTCAGATTTAGTTGGACCATTTAGTTTGCCCATTTAAGGATGTTTCAATTTTTATTTTTTCTAAGAATTTAAGCATTGGGTAGGGTATTCCTGCCCAACCTGTATATGGCTCCGCCCCTGGTTGCATGATCCTTACCAACTAACTCAAGGCAAAACCTAGTTATTTCAGCATTTGCATTATACTTTTACTTAATATATAGTTTTTGTTGGTAACTCGTTAGAGTAACAAAAAATAAGAACTACTTTCAGAGAAACAACATTAGGTCAAACTTCTATTAAATTTCTCAAATGTATTCGGTTTAGTTAGTTATCTACTTTTCTTGTTCTTTATTTTACCTTTTCTATTATTTAACATATCGCTCAACAAAATTGAATAGCCTGGCACAATTCTTAAGGAGGTTTGAAAGGGAAGTTATAATCTCAAAGGTAAGGCACGTTCTGATTCATCCACCCCCAAAACAAATAAATAAAAAATGAGGAAGCAAATGCTTTCCTTCTCTCTCTCTCTCTCTCTCTCTCTGCACCTTGGGGTTTTTTGAAGGTAGTCTTTCATGGACGGAAATAGTGTTAGTGGTGCTCTGCATCAGAAGAGTAAAGAATTCACTTTGCATCAATGAAAGTTTCTAATTTTATGCTCACACGACCTACCTGTCCATGAACTTATTAATTGTTAAGTTATGAACAGAACCATTTGACTAAATTGTGAAAAGTATTACATCTGGCAAATAAAAACAAGAGGGCGCTGGGATGAAACTGACTGCAACCAAACTTTAAGAGAATATATTTTGCCCCTCTAAATAAATTAAACAACATGGGAAAAACAAAATACAAGTGCATTAGAAATAACAGGTGTCAGCATGTTTTGGGAAGAGGTTTACCTCAACACGCCCATGAAAAACAATGACTGTATCAGATAAGTTGTTTGCCTTTACAACTTCATTTGCCTGACATAACATTTTAACAGAAAAGCATCAATTAGACTGTTCATGAATTAGAATTGTCTGGAATTATAATACATTAAAAAGTTTTTTTTCAATAAATAGGACAGAAAATAGAGAGGTATGTTTAAAAATCTTCTATCAGATTTTACACTTTTATTTAGAGAAGACCTAATATCCACACACTCCAAGGTGCAATCTTCTGTCTCATGCCCAAAGGTTTCGAATAAGTGACTCCTATTTTTCTATGAGAGATTTCTAGGATCTAATTTTTGTTTTATGAATCTACTACAATAACTGATATATGAACCTCAGGCCTACAAAATGAGACTTTCAACATCTTCTAGCATAGTTCTTTGAGTATTTCCCATAGATTCTACAACTAAACTACGGCATTAACCACCTTAGCTTTCTTTTCAAATGTGGAGTTCTCAAAGACAACGTCGTTTTTCATACCATCAAGACCTTCAATTTCCTCATCTATCTTAAAACTAGCCCATTTCTATTCAGCTTTCAATAACCATGACCCACCTTTAGACTACCTACACGAAATCGACTTATAATATTTAGAATGAGCTATTATAAAGTCCTAAAAGGCAATCCTTGAAACATGAAACTAACAGCTACCTAATCCCGCATCCCCAATTTCTTATTTTCTTTCCCAGCAGATAAAAGCACGGAACTTATTATACTTACTTTCCAAAAACTCTAATTCACGAGGGAGAAGCAAACGAGAGAAGATCTTGGAAGATGACATTAAGAGATATTAATAGCCAAACCTACCAAGAAGTCGGTAAGATATCAAAACAATAGGCAAATATTGTGAATTGGATAAAACCAAAAGCTATTCCTTAGTATCTTTAGCTTTGTCGAAACAAAAATCAATAAATTTGAAGTTATCTATATGAATCCTTTTTTGCAATCAATTCGATTCATTGGTAGATCTACTTGAAGATTTAAAGCAACTAGATCCTTAGCAACTACCATTTGCAATGTTAGTATTAAACCACTCCTTATGAAATATGTGACATTTTCTACCAAGTTTGCCTTTTGGTCTCTTGATAAAATGAAAATATCAAGTAGAAGAAGAAATTGCAACAATGAATGTTTCATCTTATCAGCAAAGAAATTAACAATGACTTTAATCATGAGAAATAGAAACGAGAGTAAGTCTATTAGAGTAATCCAATAGAAAATTTAAATTGAGAAAATAAAAAGAATTTAATATTTTATCTGTGTTAATGTTATTAAATAGGTTTGTCTTGATGAGATATTCGTATGACTTAATATATTAGAAGTTTGCTTCAATTTAAATTATTTAGAAGTATAAAATGGGAATTAGTGTTTCAGCTGTCACCAACTTTTAGAATTAATTAGAATCACAATCAAACTAAATCTGCGGCCTCCCACATTTCTCTTATTTTCTCACTCTTCTCCTCTGTTCTCTCTTCCACTCTCTTTCCCATTCTGAATTGCATTGTCCTTTAGAGAGAGATATAGCTTCTGAGTGGCATATTGATGACTAAAAACATAACTTTGACTCCCTGGAAAATTATGAGATTGTTGTCCTTCAACTATACAAAATTTCTCTTTCCCGTTCTGCAGCATATTTTCCTTTCGAGAGTATGAGTACAGCGCCAAGTCCCTTCTCAAGTTTACCCTCTACTAGATAAACGTAGAAATGCCACTATCTGGAAAGCTAGAAACAATGAGACGGTTATGAATATGAGAATTATATTAGAGTAGCACAGCACAAACGTGTTCAAAAAATAAGCACGTGCAAATTTTGAAGTACAAAATTTTATAAGGATGTGATTGTAACACCCGGAAAATCTTAATGTTGATTATCCATTTTCTTGTGCTGTGTTTATCTTGGTTACGACATTGGCAATGGCATAGTTTAGTTCCAGTTTTGGGGTGGGGAAAAGCGTTACAACCTCCTTTCATGTATAACTATCTGGGACTGAACATCCTGCCAGCAGAGTGTCGTGTCTTGAGATGTGAGAATTTATAATGACTGATTCATTCTCCCTTGGAAGTCACCAAGGGTAGCTATGATGAGTTCTTCAATTAAGAGGATACCAGCTGCCTTCAGCCCACCAAAATTAGATATCATCAAAGCCCAATCTTTCTCTGTTTGGGAGAGTTCAACTTTTAAATCAAGCACTTGAGACAGAGACTGGCAGTTGAAGATCTCCTCCTTTCCAGTGTTCAACAGAGGTTGTGTAACTACTAACCTCCAGTAGATATTGCTCTGCCACTGAGCCTTGGCCATCTAAAGAGAAGTGGATTGGATGTGAGCCATTATTCATAGGCTGGGCTAGGGCTAAATAGTGAGAGGATTGTGTGTATTACTACCAATTTTTGGAACTCAGCCTGATTCAAAGACATCTCCAAGAAAACCATGGTCTCAGGGAGTTGATGTAAGATGTTACAGTTGTTGCGGACAACGTTGAAATCTGACCAAACGCCAGTGGAATTACTGAGATCACTATCAGAAAACTAATTGGTGTCCCCAAAAAGGGTTATCATGCTTAAAGGAGTTCTCATATCATTGATGGCATGAGCCTTCTTCGCTCTGCTAGCAAGAGAATACACAGCAAAAAGAAGGAACAAATATTTCAATAAAGCTCAGCTCAAACACATTGGTGAGCTATTTTCCATTAGTACAAGAATCTAGCCATGGGATTGATAAGTGTAGTTTTTACACTTATTTGAGGCCATATGATATTTTATTGTCTTTTGGATAAAATTCTACCTACTTTATGTTCTATTGCATTTTGTGGGTAACACTTTATGTTTGATGTAGAATTGGAGAAAAAAATGCAAAATAGCGAAAAAAAATGGCAAAATCCAAAGTATGGGGACTAAATTGGCTATTGGATGCAAAGTTTGGAGATCAAATCTCATACTTTGGAAAGTGAAGGACTTGAAGGATACTATAGCATTAATGGCTTTGAATTGGAGGCCCAAATTAAACCTACATATTATATTATATACATGCGCAGCAGGAAGAAAAGGAGAGAAACGGCGGCTGAGAAAGAAAAAAAAACTGCTACCGGGAGAAAAAAAGAAAGAAGAAATTGGCTGCCAGCAGAAAGAAAGAAAAGGAAAAAAGGGGGGTTGCTGCTGAGAATATATATACACACGAAAAACGGCAGCTGGGATACAGAGGAAAGAGATGGAAAAGAGAGAAAAATTGTAGTCGACTTGTGATCCTTTATTCTTCTATTCAAGATTTNCTACCGGGAGAAAAAAAGAAAGAAGAAATTGGCTGCCAGCAGAAAGAAAGAAAAGGAAAAAAGGGGGGTTGCTGCTGAGAATATATATACACACGAAAAACGGCAGCTGGGATACAGAGGAAAGAGATGGAAAAGAGAGAAAAATTGTAGTCGACTTGTGATCCTTTATTCTTCTATTCAAGATTTTTGTGAGTTATTTATTTGTGTTGGTTTTACTATAAGTTTAATGCATTGAATTAATTGATCACTAATTTGATGATTATGTGAGTCACTTATTAATCGAGATGTGAGTTTGAGATTAAGACCTTATAGTAAAATCCGATAAATTAGTATAACATGTAGAGATACATATACTAATTATTGCAGTCATAATATGAATTCTTAGGACTAGTATTTCGTTTAACTTAGAATGATTCACATATAGATATGGAATTTAATTAGTTAAATATGCTCAATCAGAACTCGAGAAAGGTAAATTGAATACAATAGAAGAATTTGATTGAGCACTACATTAGATTACAAATCTTGAATTAAAAATTAAGGTGATCAATATATGAAATTATTATGCCCTGATATTTATCCCATATTTAAATCTTCAATCAAACTTCTTTGCAAAATTTTGATATTTTCAAGTAGTTAAAAGTAGTTAGAAAAAAATAATCCCCACTATCATAATTCTTTACTTGTTTTTATCAAATAGGAGTTAGAAAAATTAGATGAAGTCCTAAAATATAGTCCTTGTGGGAACGATATCTGGACTCAAAGGTCCACTATATTGCTTGTTACAATATCGTACACTTGCGAAATAAAAAACGCAACAGGGATGCTTTACACTAAGTAAAAACTAAAGGACAAAACAACCAAACAAAATAAATAACAGACTAGAAAATGTAATGAGCATTTGTTGATGAAAGAATAACCAAAAATCAGTGCTTCATCACATGCTGGAGGGGAGATGCATCCTTTAACGAATAATACCAATGATGCTCTTGGACTATTATATGTTTTTTTTCTCATGAGATCATCTTGGAATGTTATAAATGAGGAAGAGGGAGTTTTAATTAACTCAGGGAGATATGGGATAACAAGGCAAGGAGAGATCAGTGTCAGGTAGATTGTAAAACTTGATATCGTAACGTCTTTTGCACATCAAGACCAAGCTCGGAGTGGTGAGACTATATTTTAAAGCAGCTCAAGAAGTCATAAGTGAGTTCAGTGAGTAGACTAGGTAAATTTGTTAAAAGGGAATATTATGCCTATTTGCCTCCTGGAGGTGCCTCAAGTCACCTGGTGAAGAAAATATTTATGCGCAGACTTGCACGCCATCTTGTCAACCTCCCTCAACCTGCGTGCTTATTTTGTTAGTTATGTGCCTATGTGCCAACACAATTATGAGGGGGTTAGAACATTTCCCAAACCCCATTAAGCTTCTAAATCAGTAATGACGCATTTGAAATGTCGAAATTAAGTAACAAAACCATTGATATTCAACTACACGATATCATACACCATATTTCAGCCCGTAACAATTGAAAATTAGTCCAGCAAAGTACCTGAACGGCAATATTACTGGCATCCACTGCATACACCTGGTAGCAAACAAGATGTAGGTCGAAGTTATATACGTAAAAACTAGCTAGTGAAAAAGAACTTAACAAAGTTTGCAGAAAAGAAGTATAAGGAAGCTAATAATATAGAGGTTAAAGGAGAAATTAAGAATTCGCAATGCTGTCTTGTGCACAGACAGACAGAGATAAGTCCATCACAACTATTATATTTAAAAGAACCTACGAGATCAACATTACCAGCTTTTCGGAATAGTAGGAGCAATGTTACTATATTTCTTCATCATGAAATAAGTAAACTTATCTAGGCCCTGGATATTTCAATCCCAAAAGCCAACCATTCATATCTGATTTAAGTCACTCAACTAGGAAACAGCCATGATTATCGTGCGGCAGAGGAAAATCAGTAAATAGAACCACTTGATGACTCTGAGAAAAGAAATATTTTAACTGAAGGAGTCAACCATTCTAAGCCTCGATGGTGAACATAACTAACGCATAAAGACAAAACAAATATGCAACTCAAAACGCTTAACTTAAGCAGGAGGAAAGTTCCTTCATCTGATGGCCAGAGTGGTTATATTACTTGTGCTACTGAATTAATCCAAAGCAAATAACAAAATATATGGTAAAACAAACCTTATTTGCTTAGGCACGAATATTAGCAAGAGAAAATTAGAACACTGTCCATGTTTCTTCAAGGCCCTCCAATTTAACCACCACATCAACTAATAGATAATAATGCTATAATTATGTGACAAAATAAAGCTTATATTTATCATCAGCCAATAATGGCTTAGGGGGGCTGTTTTAGACAAACTTGTGATTTGTTCTTACAAAAATAATAATCTAGGTAATTATCGCAACTTCGTCGCAGCATGTGTACGTTTGTCGGGATATACTTGATAATAGCAAACCTTAAGAAAGCAAAGAGATTAAGAGAGTACTAATATAGCAGAGCTCATAGTAGTTTACATTCTACTGGTGTTTCATTTTAGGTACTTTTCAAATGTTTGATGAGTGAGCTCCTATGGAAACACAAGAAAAGGTGAAGATAAATTTAATTATGCTTCATTTGATCCTTTCGTAGGGAAAATGTTTACTACAAGCAAACACATATCTCTAGAACTGTCAGTTACCCACTGGCTGAATTGAGAGAATAAAGTATGAGCATCTTACACGTTTTGCACCAGCCTGAGCACAAAATATTGAAAGAATGCCTGTGCCACAACCAACATCAACAACAACCTGCAACATGAGCTTACAATATTCAACATCATAAGAGGCACATATTAGCCAACCAAGAGGACAGCTAGAAGCTATGTTGCACGGACACGGACACGGACATGCGACACGACACAGACTCCAACAAGTGATTTCTAAAAATGTAGGGCATGAACCTATCAGGGACGTCAATTTAAATTCTTTAAAATTCTACAATTATATAATATGCCCTTGTTTGAGCCCCATTTTTTTAGGGGTTAATAGATTTTGGAATAGTAATTTATTTTTTTTACAATATGTGGTTAAGAAGTAGGAAAAAGTTTAAGATTTATGTGCAGAATATTTTAAGAATGTTTGAGCCCCATTTTTTAGATGAAAATACATTTTGAAATAGTATTTTCATAGAGAATATGTGGTTAAAAAATGAGAAAAAATTTTGGGTTTACGTATAATATAATTTTATTAAAGAATGTGTGGTTGAAAATAAAAGAAATAAAAAATGTATTTTAAAAATAATGAGGACCAAACAAGGGCTTTATTGTGTAAATGTGTGGTTGAAAATGAGTTTTGAAAAAATTGAGTTTGGGGAAAATGGAGATCAAACAATGCTATATATGTGTACTTGTAAAATTTAATTTTTAATAAAACTATATTTTTTTAGTTTTGATTTTGTTTTTGAAATCTTTTGAATAAGACTAGATATGTGTTATATTAAAATAAGTTTGAGTTAAGACTATATTACTATAGCCAAAGAAAGAAAAATGACAACAGTAAAGCTTCCGAGGAGTCTCAGTGTCTAACGTGACACGGCATGACACGTGTTGGACATGAGAACACACCACTCTAGGTGGAGTGTCAATGCTTCATAGGCTAGAAGTTACATAAAAAGTGTTATCCACAGTCCAGTAATTACAGGCTTTTGAAGTGAATAACTTGTCATGTATGATGACATAACCTTTGACAGTGGAAGACACCTATGGAACATATGACAATTGACAATTGCTTACTTTTCCCGCGATACGATCTTGATGCTGGAAAATTGCATTTCTGTAACTTTCTGTACGTGCACGATCCTGTAAATATCAATGATGATATCAGCATACAAATCCCAAATTCAAGTGAAGTACACAATGCATCAATGAGATCAAGACAACAACTACTAAAAATAAAAAAATCCACAATTTCTACTTATCACTCTCTCCCTGCCCCTTTGACCAAAGTCCTGACCCATCCCCATCTCCATATGCCACCACCAACCAGTGACTACGTCATATTCCAACATCTCTCTCTCAACAAATACAAAATGACAAGGTTTCCATATTTTAAACATTAGAGGCTAATAGGAATGAATATTCTCAGTATTATGGAAACATCCAAACAGAAGGAAAGGCCCAAAAGGTTCAGCTTTGGAAGATCAACAATAGAATAAACATGCAAGGAAAAAATTGAGGAAGTCCAATAATTATCCTAGGGAATCTCATATTAATAGTAGATGTAATTATTTTCACCCAATATGGAAATTAAAATGCAAATAATCATATACATTTAAGCCCATATACTACTGAGTAAAAGTGTTATAATGTACTGGAATTTGTTAAAATTCTGAGCGGATACCCCTTGGTAATCCTCATAAGTTTTTAATTTACAATCTTAACCACAAAACATAGTTAAATTGTATAATCTGAACATTTGCAAACCTTTATGTAAGAATTTTTATATTTATGATGTGCATACTCATAGACAAACACTCTAACAGGAAGATAAAGAGAGGAGAAAACTCATACACCATTTTTTACTCCGAGCACCACTTCTTCCAGCTCTTCTCTCTCTTACACTCTTCCTCGTATCTCTCTCCTCTATTTACTCAATTTTAACTCTAATATCAACATGCAGAGAAAGAACGAGAGGAGCAAGTCCATTCACATTTTCTTGCTCCCCCAAATACCATCTCATTTACCTTCTCTCTCTCTCTCCATTCCCATAACCTCTACACATGAGAACAACAGAATGCATTAAAGCTCAATGCCAGCTCTACCATAGCAATCTAGTCTCTTAAATTTTCTATAGTTTGTTTTTTTCTTATGTACACAAAAGCGGGAGAGATCAATAGCACTGATCGAGCTTCCGAAGGAATCGAGAATGTAATACCCAAAACTCAGAGGTTATGAGCTGGCTTGACATTCATAGTTCATTTAGCGTCATCATAGTAGACTCCAAGGTATTCTCGGTAAGCTGTTAGCATAGTTCGTTAAACCCTCGCACTGAGACTGTTACATAGATAATTTAATAGAAAGAAGATAGATTTAGATTTTTGCATTTTCGTGGGTTCATGAGCTTCATTCTAGAGCATTTAGAGGAGTGGTAACTAACTGAACCCAAAATGGCTGGAAATATTTCAAAAAGTGGGTATATGACATACAAAAAATTAACACCCTTCTTTATCTCAACAGATAGGTGTCCTTACCATCCAACTGCTATTGAACCTGCCCTGAATAAACCTGCTTTTGCCGCATTATTGCCAATATAATCATAAAAAACTAATTTAGAAAAAATAGACCAGGAATTACTCAGCTCAAAAAATCACAAACAAGACGAAGATAATTACAACAGTATCTAAATTTGTGCATAAATTTTAGTTGCTTCTTATAAACTCATTTATCAAATTAATCATGATAATTTATATAAAATAGAATAAAGCATTCCGGCGTTATTGTAAAATTTGAGTGCATTAAACTCATAACTTTGAACTTGAATAACTTAAATCATATACTTGATAAATAATAGGAACTAAACTCCGAACACGACATTTCCTTTTTCCAATAAATTTCACCTGTATGAGGCATTGTCCATCAAAGATCGGCTAACATTACTTAAATTTATATAGGAAATTAGTACCCAAATGCCCACAGTATTATTGGAATTTCTAAAATGAAGTTTTAAAATGAATCCTAATTCCCACCCAAGTTTATTAAAAAAAAAAGACAAGAAAAGAAAAGAAAAAAGCAACAAATTCTAACAGGAGCACCAATAATTTAGAAACAAAGAGAAAAATAACACCTTTACATATTTTAAACCACAACCATCTAAAAGACCTTTTGTAGTTCTTTCTTTTTCCTTCAACTATCAAAAAGAATTCAGCAATCTTGATTTCCTTTTTTTTCCTTTCATGGGCGTCAAGGCTAGCACTGTAAGTGTATGACCAGTTTCACAAGAACAGCATCGGGAAGAAACAGGTCAGAAAATCCATTCCATCCAAAAGCACAAATTCAACCAAAACCGTACCAAGTGAAGAAACAAATTGCTATCAAATAGCTGCAACAACTAATCACTGACAAATAAACTAATCCAAAAAAATGGATATTGTAAAGTTCAATGCAAGAAGTGTAAAGCTCTGTGCTTTTAAACAACCAAGCTGAATTCAAAAATTATAAAAAGAGGGGAATGGAAGGTACCTTGATCATTTCTTCGTGAATGCCGAGGTGGGCGTAGGAGTTGAAGTATGCCATGTCGAAGTCTGTACAAGGATTGGGAGCCCTATCTATATCCGTCTCCTCCTGCTGCCTTTGTTGCAACAAACTATTTGAAACCCTAAGATTGGATCCACTGCCATGGTCGCGTGACCTGCTGCGGCAACCCCTCCTGAGACGATGCCCGGACACGTGAGCGCCGCCACTACCACCACCGTGGTGATAGCCATTGCTGTAGCCACTACTGCTCGTCGACTGGAACATATCTTCTCTCCTAGGCTGCTCTGAGCTCGACATACAGAGAAACTGAAATGGAAACGTTCACTTTAAACCTTTGGGACCCATATTAAATATTTATGGAAAGTTGCAATATAGGTCCTTACTCTTTGAGATTAAATAGGTTCCCAACCTTCAAAACTTGTCAAATCCATCCTCAGTCTTTTATAAATGTAGCAAATCTAATTCTTTTAACGGTTTTGTCAAATATTCCGTTTAAAAAGACATGTGCAAGGCACACTTCGTTATCGAGTTAAATAGGTAAAGCATAATTAAATAAAGAAAAATTTGCAGCAGTAATCCCTAACTTTTTCAATTTTAGATTTTATCCTAACCTTCAATTTATACCAAATGAGGTCTCTAATATTTCAAAAATATGCATCTGTAGTCCAAATGGATGGAATCTATCTACTTTTTCGCTAGTTGATCAAGAAAATGATTTTGACCACATTATTAATTATTTCTATAAGAATAAACTATTTCTATATAAAAATAATTAAAATAATTAAATAAAAATTTATCACCATCTTCCATCCCTACCCCACCTACATCCCCACCTATATCCCCACCCAAAACCAAACCCTGCTACCCATTGTCGCCCACAGCCACTCGTTATCGTAGCCACCACCACCACCAAATCCACAGTCATTATCACCTTCGCTGATATCTTATCCACTATCAAATGAAACTCAAGCGAAAAATCAAAATTGAATTGTTCAAGAGAAAAATATGGCATTGCATGTTAGATTTTGAAGAATGTTCTAACCTTGTTTCTGCCTTTTGAGAAGAAATCTACGTGGTTCTCGAAATTGATTTCTATTCGAAAACATTCTATACAGTCCAATGTGATTACCAACATTTTGAATCTTATTAGTAGCAGGGATAAATGTGGTTTTGGAAGTGCTAACATCATGAGAATTAAAATTACCATAGCCTATATCACTCATGTTTCCAGAAGGCTTGTTCATTCTTAAAAGATTATCAAGCTTTTGAGAATCACTAGAGAAAGCAAGAAGTTGAGACTTGCAATATTCAAGTTCGCTCAGAAAAGGTCTTAACCTGGATTTCTAATTTATCATTCTCAATGGTCAGCTCACTAACTCTCCCACAGGACTTCTCAAGTTCACCTATGAGATTCTTAATCTTAGACTATAGGGATTAATTCACAGTATCTAGTTTATTGAGGCACAAGGTAGACTCCTGAAGGTCAGCTACACGTTTCTCTCTAACTAGCTCAAGTCCATTGATCTTCTTAAGCACGACTTTATGCACCTTCTTAAACTTACGACTCCCCTCAAATAATTATTGATAAACCTCACGAATCTCTTATCTTCAAAATCTTCTTTGAAATGCTCATCACTATCTATATCATATACATTCTCACTGTCCTTATTAGATTTCACTTTTAATCCTAGCGGTGAATGCCATAAATTTTCCACTCTCCTCATGAGTAGACCTCTCACTTTGATTATTCGAGTTAGACTCGTTATCAGTAAGATTTGCATTCATAGTTTTACCCAGATTTCTCTTACCATTAGGGTAGTTACTTTTATAGTGGCCAAAAGCTTGACATTTATGACATCTCACATATTTAGATATCTTTTTAGACTTATTGGAATCACATATACGTCTTTCTTTAGTTTTCTTCTTACTTCTAAACATTTTTTGAAAATTCTTAACAAAGTAACCTATTTTCTCATCATTAAGTGATTAGGAATCAAAGAATCATGATAATCACCCCTGACAGTGTTCAAGGCCAAAGACTTAGGGGATGTTCTCTTTGTCTTTCAATTTTGTGTTTTGTGTTTTGAATTTATTTTGGGTTTAGTGTTTTGAGTGTTCATTTTTAAATTATTGAAAATGTATTCTTTTTGGCATTTTGAAAAATTGTTTTGAAAACACTTCAAAAGCGTTTTGAAAAGTTTAACTTGATTATAACTGAAAACACCCAAAACGACAACTTTTACGTTTGGGATTTTCTTTGTAAATTTTTAACTTATTTTCAAAAACGCGTTTTCGAAAATAGGAAAGAGAATGCGTTTTCACTGTTTTGAAAAATCGAAAACAGAGAACGACTTGAAAATGGTAAAGAGAATATATCCTTATCTTTCTTAAGTTTAACTAATGTTAGTTCATAAGTTTAGATATATCTAATCAATTATTCAACCTTAATGGCATTTATATCCATACTTTCCTCTATATCCGTGATTTTAAGCCTAAATCTCTCAGGTAAGGATCTAAAGATTCTTCTGACAATCTTAAGTTCAGGTTTCTCTCACATAGGTTGAAGTTAGAATTAACTATATTATTCAAACTCGCATAAAAGTCATCGAAAATCTCATCATCCTTCATCATAATCTCTTTAAACATAGTAGTCAACATTTGTAACTTAGAATTCTCAACAGTCTGAGTTTCCTCATGCGTGGTCTGTAAAATATCTCAAACCTCTTTAGCAACCTCACACATAAATACACACCTAAATTCTTCTTATGACACAACCATAAATAAAGCATGTAAAGTCTTACTATTTCAATTACACTTATCTAAATTAGCCATTGACCAATTTGCTATAAGAGTGAGGGTGACAACATCATTAACGATGATAGAAAGAGCATTCCAATCATTTACTAAGCTCAACCAAATACGCTCATTCATCTATTTTAAGAAGGCTTTCATTCTAACTTTTCAATAGGCATAGTTACTGCCATAAAAATATGGCAGGATAGATAGTGAACTACTCTTTTAGAAAAATATGGTTAGAAATCGAAATTGCGCTATGATACCACTTCAAAGTTACTGATCTGACCCTAAAATCGCTTAGAGGGGATGAATAATGAGAACTGAAATTACCAATTAAAAGCAACAATTTCATTTAATTGTTTAGATATTTAGTTAATCAAGTCAAGTTTATCATATGTTGAATTGCCACAATAATAAATAAAGCAGTAAAAATACAAGATATATTGATGAGAAAACCCTTAACTGGGTAAAAACTTGGGGACAAGTCAGTAACTTTCACTATAGATAATAAGAACATGCAGTATGATTCAGCCTAGAAAACTCACTAGACTCACCTAATTCCTACAATCTCATAGACCTGTTGGAACGTGTTTCACTCACACTTGTTTCCAATATTTTGAAATTGTCTATATCCGTTGGATCACTAAGAACGACTCGTTCTTATACTCTTCATGTACTTGTGGTTCAACTCTCTCAATATTTAACAACCTCTGAAAGTTATTGAAAAATTACCTTTCTGATGCGTGTTTCGAATTATATGAATTTGATATTTTTCCCAACTTGAGGTTGATTGATATCAAGAATCAAAAGTTTAATCTCAATATTTGGATAAGTTTTTGGATCATGGAATGGTATTTTGAGGATGTAATATAATGGTCAAACACCAACAAAAACGTAATGTGTATTGAGTTTTTATAATATGAGGTATTAGGTAGTATAGGATCAATAAGACTCTTGAAAAATGTGGACTAAGGTTTTCGGAAAAACATAGTCGCTCAGCAACAGGCGAGCTACAATGTATCGCTCAAGCGATAGCCGGGCAACAATGATTATGTTTTTTCTGCTTGAGCATCAGTTGGGCGACAAGCTAGCATAAATTCGGCAACCCTTTCTCCTTGTTCCATACTCGAACCCAAAAACTCAATACATCCCAAAAGACTCATTGACTTTTACAACTCTTTTATAATAATCATTTTCTTTTATACTAATCCTTTCATCTAAAAAATTACCAATACAACATAAGTCCTAACCGGGAGGATCAACATTTTGCTTTTATTTTTTATTTATTTTTGAATGCTTCTCTTTTTCCCTTTGTAGTGGCTTTATAATTATGAATATACCCCCTATGTTTGTCCGTTTTACCCATATTCTTCTTCATGAATGTGGCTAACGCAGTAGGGTAAAGAGTTATTAAATCAAACCCAAATTACAATCAAAATTTATCTAACCATCGACCTGATCTAGATAAGCACCAATTCCAATTTAGATATTGTCCATCATTTCTTGCCATAATATCTGTGACAGAGAGGGGTGGACCCAGCACCTGGCCAGCCCCCGCGACCGCCCGTGCTGGGTCTGCCAGGCTCGCTACTTCAGCCGGAAGAAACCGGCGGAGCCACGGAGAAGAAGAAGGAAGAAGAAGAATAGAAGATGCAGGCCGGCCAGAATCCACCAATTTTCGGCATTTCTTACCTTTGGGCTGTATTTAAAAAAAAA
>CAIGRP010020931.1:0-10426 GCA_903798385.1 Fraxinus cuspidata | reverse complement strand
AAACACTAATTTAAAATAGTATGTTATTCGAAACATGTGCTACTTCGAGAGCACGTTGTATTTTACTATTGCTTCTTCAAAAACAATATGTCAAAAATATTGAAATTGTGATTTATGCTCTTCAAGAATAAATAATATTCTTCTGGAACATTAATTATAATGTTGTGTAACTTTGGGAACAACAATAATTAAGAACAAATTCAATAATTGATATTTTATTGTTAAATATAAAAAAAAAAAGGATAATGAAATATTCAATTGCACATCACAATGATAATATCAATTAATTTATAAATACATTAAATATTGACTTGAATTAGTTGAGTGGAAAAAAAAAATTGATACTTATGACATGCAGAAACCCATTCGCATATTATGGCCTGAATTTCATAAACCAATTATAACGTGTTTTAAAGTAGAAGGAGAAGCAACCTGATAACTAATTTCAGAAATTGATTAATGTGCAAAAGTTAATTAAATCAGAAGCAAAAATATGGGCGTTACCTTGGGTATGCACATATATAATTAAAAAAATTGAATTGGCAGAAACCAATTAACGTGCAAAAATTGAATTGACATTATTTCTACCCTCCATATTTCTCAGTAATCAAGGTGTTTGTATAATTTAGAAAAGATTAGAAGATCAATAGTGATGCTGTCTGAATCTATTGCGAGCTAGAAAGGTAGTCTCTAATTTAATATTTGGCATAAAATTAATGGTCTTGCAATATTCATTCCACCACATACCAAAACTTTATCGCTCCTCTGTCAGATTCATCACCACAATTCCTGACTTGATTGTAGAGTTAAACTGGTCACTATCCCTTTCTCCTATGGTTGAACTCACTGACATGGTCGTATTTTGCAGGTAATAGAAATAGGCAATAGTTACGTGGTAACCCCAAACCTATTGGCCACCCCCACACAGTAGCCGGCTACTGCAAAAATTAAAAGGGATCAACCAATTTATTAGAGCCGACCAATTTGCGATCCGACAAATGAGAGATGTAAATTTAATTTAAGGATTAAATTCCTTAATGCAAAATCAGCGGAGACAGATTACAGGAACACACTCTCAGGTCACTGAAATTTAACAGGTTAAATTTTGAAATTACAAGAGCCACTGGTGGCTAGATTTCTAGTAACAGTAGCTACTCAATGCTCTAATACTAGTTTGTGAAGTTAATATAGTCTTCAACTGAATCAAACAAACACAAAGTTAGCAATTAATCAATTGAATGACATATAAATCAAACACTGTAAATTGTAAGAATGGAGCTTCTCTATTAAAGATCAAGATTGCAGCAATAGGTGGAGCTACAGGGCTCAGATTCACGATCCAAGATCACAAGGCAACGCCACATGTGACTGAACCAAGAATATCACTTTCAACCACAATGGAATCACCCAAGCAATCATACAAAAAAAGGGTCAAAGGGTAAGTGAAGAGGCCAGCTGAGAGGAGAGGAAGAGCGGTCACAAAGGAGGCAGCCGGTGGTCGAAGAAGAATCAAGAGGGCAGCCGCTTTTCACTCTCAAGGGAAGCGGGGTGCAAGATTCATGGCTCTTCTAGATTTCTGGGACTACCAATTGCAGTCTTGGGTCGACATAATTAAGGGAAAATTTCATTAGTAAAACATTAAATATGACATATTTCAAATATAAAAAAATAATATTTTCTATTTCAAAAATCAGATTAAAATTAGATTTTATTTATTAAATAATTAATTAAAAATTATTTTATTAATTAAATATATTATAGTCATAATATTATATAATTTATGGTCATAGTTATGTATTAGTCATAAAAAAATTTAGTGATCTAACGTGGAATAATAAAATTCATTTAATCTTAAATTCATTTTCGTTCGCACAACATTTCAGTTACACATCTCATAAACTTTTATCAAAATTTACTAAAAAATAATTTTTAGTTAAATAAAACATGGGCTAAATAAAATAGATCAAGGAACTCCTCAATTTCGAGCCGCCAATTCCACGAGGTCCAAATCTTACCAAAATAGAATAATATACTCAATTTCTCTATTTGATTGAAGGTAGAATTTCTACCTGACAAAGTCAATTTATTTAGCCCTTAATTTGGTCAACATTAATTTTAAAATAATTTTTTTTCTATTTTATTTTTAACCACGCACTCTTTTAATAAAATAATATTACAAATAAATTCAAAATCATTTCTTAACCCCATATTTTCCATTAAAATACTATTTCAAAATGCGTTGAAAAAATAGGACTCTAACGCGCTCTTATAGTTGATTCCACGTGTATGATCTATTTCGTACACTATGGCAGACAAAGTGGGAGTAGATTTACAATTTCCTATTCTAGTAGCCACAGAACAAAAACTTTGACTAGCAAAAGTAATCCATATTCGATTTTGCTGTATAAATTAGTGTTCATGCCTTGCTTGAAATTGCATAATATTGTATCCAACGGCTTCTTCTCTCCATAGTCTCTATATCTTTCTTGCCATTTTTATTTGCAGTTCTGCACATGCTGCAAATGTGCTGCCATCTAAAGGGCTTGTCCTTCCCATTAATAAGGACGCAAAAACTTCACAATACTACGCGACACTAGAAATGGGCAGCAACCGTGTCAATGCAGTCATTGATCTTGGTTCCCAGCTCTTGTGGTTTTCCTGTGATTCGTACACTTCATCAACCTATAATCCAATTCCCTGCGAATCCCAGAAATGTGAAAAAGTGAAGGGATTTGGATGCATAGGTCGCACCCAGGCTCCTCGTCCGGGGTGCACCAATGACACTTGTATTGCCTCCCCATACAGTCCCTTTGAAAATTTGCTTTATTCTGAAGGGTTTGCAGAGGATACATTATACTCGAAAAATAATATGAAAGTTTTCGAGCTTCCTTTTTCTTGTTTCCATTCAGAGCACCTGACTGGTTTCGCCAGTATAGCTACTGGAATGTTAGGCCTTGCAAGGACTGAGATTTCCTTGCATAAACAAGTTGCAGATAAATTCAAGTTACCTGACAAATTTGCATTGTGTATGCCATCTGATAAAGGAGTGGGGAAAATATTCATTGGTAGGGGAAAGTACACTACTACTAAATCACCTGTGTCTACACCTCTTATTCTAAATCCAGTTAGCACTTACCCAATTTACAGTGAAGGCGATCCATCTGATGAGTATTTCATCGATGTACAATCCATCAGAGTCGAGGGGATGCCTCTGGCTATCAAAACATCGTACTTAGCCATTGACGAAGAAGGAGTTGGAGGGACAAAAATCAGTACCTTAAACAATTTCACCGTTTTGCATAGTTCAATTTACAAGCCTTTCACAAGGGCATTTGTCAAGGCCGCGTCCGACATGAAGATCAAAAGTGTAGCAGCAGTGGCACCATTTAGAGAATGTTTCAGTGCAGCATCCATTTCAAGCTCTGTGCCAAGAATTGATCTCGTTTTGCCAGGAAAGGATGTTTACTGGAGAATATATGGAGAAAACTCACTGGTTAAAGTTAATAATAATGTCTTATGTCTTGCATTTGTGGATGGTGGGAAAAAGCCAAGAACTTCAATCGTCATAGGCGGATATCAACTAGAGGATAATCTTCTTGAGTTTGATTTGGTTTCTTCAAAGATCAGCTTTAGTTCATCCCTTCTTCGCCAAAGTTCAAGCTGTTCTCGTGTTTGAGCTCCTCTCATTTTACTTGTTCTGTACTTTAATAATGTAATCGATTCTCCGTTTTGGTTTTGTGTTCAGTAAGTGCATGTATCCACTGTTGTTAAAAATATGTAAAATAAATTAGTTTGTTCTCGATTTAACAGTTGATGAACTGATTGAGCTACAATAACAAAGCTCGAGTGTTTTAACGAACGTGTGCATACAAAACATTTGACGAAAAAAATTAAATTTAACTTATACGTAAGGAAATAAGTTGAAGATATTATTTATATAAAAAAAGTTATTTTCGCTTTTAAATTTTAAAACTTTTAAACAAGAAAGTTGATAATCGTAAAAAAGGGCGCCAGACTTGTTTGTAAGCTCTCCATTAATTCGCCCCCTACTAACTCATAATTGTAGCTATTTATCGCATTTTTGAAAACACAACTTGTATCCCAGACGCTATTACTTAAAACAAAGAACAATAGGAAAGCGTTGCTATGTATTTAAAAAGTAAAATATAAAGGAGATTTCAGAGTCTATTATTCGCGTGCAGTGCCTCGATAATTATTGGCAAATATTAAACAGATATTAACTAGTAATAAAATTCTGAAAGGTTATATACACTGGATTAAAAATTGCTTTCTTCCATGTGCTGTGTTGCATTTCATCTTCACACCTGATCTGGTCACATGTGGAAAGGGAATAAGAATCTTAATTAGTTTTATTACTAATCTTTTTTTTTTAAAGATAAGTGAGATAATATAAGCAAATAAAAGAACGTAAGGTCTAGTTGCAGATTAATGTATACCAAACTAGTGGTGGTACTCTCTATTTTGAGTTCAATCATGTTACATATACATCATCTTTTACGTCATGCCACGTGACAACAACACACTCTTGTACAGTTTAAAAAAATAAACAATTTTCCCTTCAATAATCTTTTAACACCACATCAAATATCAACTAACATTATTCTTCCGTGTTAAAGATATAATGACAACTCCGAGCCACTGAGAAAATTATTTTGTAAATCTTCTATAAGTCTTGTATATCTATATATAAGTTGGTTAATGATGTAACGATTTGAACTTCTATATTCAAGTCGTTAGCTTATATACTGTCGCTTTCAAAGAATTTGAGCTCATCTTATCCCTTACAAATTTCAATTGTGCTTCCAATATTCGAACCCAAGATAAGTTGTCTTATGAGAAATTTAAATTGAATCCTGGTGCCAATTAAGTGATGGTACCAGGATTCAATCAAGTCTCTCATAATATAGAGGTCTTGAGTTTAAATTTTGAGAGCGCGCAGAAGTTTATGAGGGGTAACATAATTTTAAGTTCTCTTAGAACGGACAATTCGTAAAAGAACGATTTGAGCACGAGGTCTCATTATACAGAGGCCTTGAGTTTAAATTTTCGGAACGCGACAGAAATTAATGAAGAGTAAAATGATTTTAAATTCTCTTAAAATGGATAATACGTAAAAGAACGACCGGAACACAATGTATCCATCGTTACAAATGTACTCATGTAGTTTTTAAGATATAGGGACATTATAATATTAAAATATGACATAATGCTAGAGTGAGTAGTGGAAGTATTATGATTATTTTATGTTGCATATTACTATAAGGGTAATAATGTTATTTAGACATTTAGCTTGTTAGAACATTCTCAAGAGGCTTTTTATTTATAAAGAGTGTCTTATATATTATAAAAAGCATTTTTGAATTTAAAAATAAAATTTTTATAAAGTCCAACGAGCTCTCTATTTTGTCTCGTCGTTTTGCTTTTGTCAAGAAATATTTATTGATATCTCTTCATATTTTCTTTAACAGATTTTCTGTAAGTCAATTGATCAATCAATTTAAATGTGGTTTGAATAGTTTAAGAAGTATCGTATTGAAATATGTGATTTATTAAATACAATAAGTGTATATTAAGAATAGAGAGTGAATTTGACTCTCTAAATTTGAAGAGCCAAACACACTCTATTTCAAAAAAGTTAAAATAGAGAGTCTCATGAAACTCTTTTTAAGCATTGTCTTTTTAAAATAAAGAGTATTTTGTATTTAGATAGTCTGTTGAAAATGCTATTAGACTAATTTGATACCTTTTGTATTCTTCTTGTGTAAACTATTCTCTTTTGTTCTTTAAAACCTTGCACATTTTCTCTTTCGCTCTCCTTTATGTTTTGATTCACATAATTCACATTGAATTGGAAATTCAATCCATAGCTATCATGGATCCAACTATTGTATACGGATTTTGGATTATCATATATTTTTATTTGATTTTCTTCTTAACGTTTGCCTTAATCTTTGACTCGACAATTTATTTGGGATTTTTATATATGTTTGAGAAATAATTGCACTTGAAATTTTGTTAATATAAATTTAGAAAATTATGGAAAAAGGATATTAGGATGACTTTAGAAAATTACAGCAAGTTGATAATGTTTATAACAAACCTTATAACCAAAATGCTGCTTTTATTGCCTTAGTTGCAGCAACATATTGAGCTTCAATAGTTCATAAAGCTACTATAAATTGTAATTGGGATTTTCAAATTACATAAGTTACATACAAAGTAAACATATTATTCCTATCACTTGCAAAATCAGCATCTACATAACATTTTTATACTACACCCTCATTACAGGAATTAAAACACAAGTCTAAGTGTAAAGATCTTTTTAAATATCTAAGCAGTCATTTTAAAACAATCCAATGTTCAGAGACATGATTGATCATAAACTTACTTAGGGTATCACGAGACACATTAGTCTTAGTATAGACTATAGTATACATAAGAGAACCTACAACAATAGCATAAGGGGCCTTATTCATATATCTAATATCAGATTCATCTGTATGATCTTGATCCTTACTTAATTTGAAATAACTAGGAAGTGGCAAAGTAACATATTTTTGAATCATACTGTTAGGACTTATTGTATTGACAATTATTTAGACAAAATGTTTATTATAAAAGAGTTGTCAAAGTCAAGAAGCCTTTTGGGGAGTTGTATAGATGAACTAAGAGTCTTTGGGTTCTAGTATGGAACATGAAGAAAGAGTGACCAGATTTACTCTAGCGGAAATAGCAGAATTATTGTTGCTCGCCTAACAGTCGAGCGACACACCTTATGGTCACTTATCGCTAGCTTGACGCTCGAGCGATGGTATTTTTCGAAAAACCCTAATTCACAATTTTCAAGAGTTCTATCTATTGTATACTACCCAAATACCTCATATGTGTCCATTATGTTTTTGGTGGTGATTGATCATTATATTACATCTTCATAAAATCATTCCAAGATCCAAGAACACATCCAAATATTGAGATTAAACCTTTGATTCTTGAGATCAATCAACCAGAAGTTGGGAAAAATATCGAAATTCAAATAATCCAAAACACCCACTTCTAAAATATAATTAGGAAGGTACTTCTCGATATCTTTTAGAGGTTGCTGAAGACTGAGGAAGGTTGGACCAGAAGCGCATGAAGAATACCAGAACAATGTATTCTTAGTGATCAACAGGAGATAGACAATTTTAGAAGAACAATAACAGGTTTAAGTGAAGCACGTTTCAGAGGGATGAACAAGTTTTCTGGTAACATGAGTGGTCTAAGCTATGATAATTCTAATCATCATGAACCACATTTATCCCAACTTCTAATAAGACTCAAAGGGTAGGTAATCGCGTTGGACTGCATATGATGTTCCCAAATAGAAATCAATTTCAGGAAACATGCAGATTTGGTCATAGATTTATTTCTACATATTTTAATTGTTGTGAGTTGGGACACAAAAGCCGTAGGTAGATTTGTGAAAATAAGTAGAAATCTGGATATGTCTAGTAGAGTTGTCTTTCTTATTAATTAGGTGAGTCAATTGACTATGTTATTAAAACAACTGACTGTAAATAATTCTGCTTCTAGCAAGGTTTGTGTGAAAAAAAGTGATTCGAAATTTTTTGAAATTGATCACGGTACTCTAAAAAGGTAAGAGCTTTTGTATATCTAATTTGTTAGGTGTTTTTTTATGTATGCTTATACTTATTAATTGTGATTCATTCATTGTTGCATGCATCTTTTTTTTAGACAGTTTGTTTTTTAAATAATAATAAAAAAATTTGAAAAATTGAAAAATTAAAAAAGTGGATTTTTTTTCACTACAACATGATATATGATTTACTTGAACACATGTGTTGTGATCAAGTATGAGTTTAATTGATGTGTTATAATATATTTTCCATTACTTTATTTAGGTTTATATGGAGTACTTAGTATAAGTTTCTTCATGTACCATTTGCACTGCACATACTACGATCTTGTGAGTGAGTCTTGACCGTGTGTATGAGATATGAGATGGCCGTCATCTGTTGGTAAGGTGACTTTGAACATGGATTGACCTTAATTTAGTAGACATAAGATCTAGTATTTTCCCTTCAATAAAAAATATTTCATCTTATAGTTTTTTTCGAAATCTATTTCATTCGAGTAGTTAAGCCCGAGGGGTTTTTTTACAACTTGATGCCCTATGATCAACTGGTTTGGAGTCATCGATCAAAAACTTGTTATAAAGGTTATCTTAGTTATTTAATGGAGAAAAGTCTATACATAAGATGTGAAAAAATGAAAAGATAAATAGAAATTGTGTGAAAATGTATATATGCTCAAAGTCAGGGGAGAAAAGAATAATATACATGAAAAATTATGTTTTATTTATAGGTCCTAATATGTATTATTGGTTTGAATTTTATTAGTAGGGGAATAAACTTATTTAATAATGATGTTTAGCATGTCATTTTTCATAAATTTAATGTTTGGAGTCTTGATCACAAGGAATTAGTCTCAATACACATGGTCACTTATACAATTTACTCCATTTAGACATGAATTGAGTATGTGGAAAAGTTTACTAATCATTGATTATGATTGTGCATGTTATCAATTACATCTTTGAGTTATTAAATAATGTTGATGTAGTTCTCTTCGTCATTTGAAACAAAAAGAGGGAGAAAAGATGAGATGAGATGGGCATTTTTTTCTCATTTAATTGCATTTTAGGGAGAGTGTGCATTAAGGAGGAAGATGAAAATTTTGAATGCTTTACTTTTTCCATTTTTATGTTTTGATATTAATGTTTCACATGCTTTTACACTTGATATTTGAGTTGTTGATTTTAGGAAATAGGTTTAACAAGAAATGGAAGAGACAACACACTCAATTTGAGTTTAAGTTTGGGTAAATTAGGATTTTTTTACTTGACTTATATTGTATAGTTTTGTCACATAATGCCAAGGGGGAGATTGTTAGGACTTATGTTATATTGACAATTCTTTAGACAAAATATTTATTATAAATGAGTTGTAAGAGTCAAGAAGTCTTTTGGAGAGTTGTATAGATAATTAGGAGTATTTGGGTCCGAATATGGAGCATGAAGAAAAAGTCGTCAGATTGACGCCAGCCTGTCGCTTACTTGATGTTCTAGTTGAAATAGAAGAATCATTATTGCCCACCCGACGCTCGAGTGATGGTATTTTTCGAAAAATCCTAGTTCATAATTTTCAAGAGTTCTATCTATCATATACTACTTGAATACCTAATATTATAAATACCCAATGCCTATTACGTTTTTGGTGGTGATTGATCATTATATTATATTCTCATAACATCATTCCAAGATCTAAGAAAACATCTACATATTGAGACTAAGCCTTTGATTTTTGAGATCAATCAACCACAAATTAGGAAAATCATCGAATTTAAATAATAAAAAACACCCACTTCCTAAATATAATCATGAATATACTTTCTCGATAGCTTTTAAAAATTGTTGAAGATTGAGGGATGTAGGACCAGAGGCATAAGAAGAGTACAAGAACAAAGTGTTCTTAGTGATTCGTAGTAGATACGTAATTTCAAAAGATCAAGAGCAGGTGTGAGTGAAGCATATTCCAGAGGGTCTTGGATATTTCAAGTATTAGATCATCGAGTCTAGTAGCTTTTCTATGCTGGATCATACTGTAAGTTTTTATTATCTATAGTGGAGGTTACTGGCTTGATCCCAGTTAAGGGTTTTTTCAGTCACCAATTTCTTGTGTTGTTTACATTATTGATTTCATATAAGCTGACATTTCAACATAGGGCTATTAATTCACTTGAACTGAATCTAAAGTAATTAATTATTGTGACTTATTACAATATTAATCGATGATAATTTTTAATTATGCGTTATTTACCTATTCATCCCATCTAGGTGATTNACATAGGGCTATTAATTCACTTGAACTGAATCTAAAGTAATTAATTATTGTGACTTATTACAATATTAATCGATGATAATTTTTAATTATGCGTTATTTACCTATTCATCCCATCTAGGTGATTGTAGGGTCGAATTAGTAACTTTCAGATACATAACAACTTTTGATAACACCTTTTCAATATGAGATTTTTTTTTTCAAAATTATTACATTCTTAGATCTTTTTCTCAAAACTTTAATTCCTTAAATTCTTCTATCTTAAATCTTTCATTTCAAATTCAGTGCTTAGAGATCTTTTTATTTTATTTATTTCAACGTGTCGTGGAAAATTAATATAAGCAAAAAATAAAAAAATCACACATCCCTTTTCATCTTTTTTAAATATAAGCAGTAATCAAATGCACTGTTAATAAACCAACAATTGAAACTAAAGTATCAAACATTTTGTATCAATGTCTAGGTGATTATTTAAGTCCATATAAAGATCTTTTTAACAAACA
>CAIGRP010020930.1:0-14576 GCA_903798385.1 Fraxinus cuspidata | reverse complement strand
TGATTTCCGAGCTTGACGACTGAGAATGAGCACGAACGAGATCTTCCGATACCTGAAACAAAAGCGTCGAGGTGTGTCCTCATCGCCCCTCCGATGCTTAAGTCAGAGAGAGAATAAGAAAAGTTTAAGTGCTCAAAACTGGATGTTAAAAGCGTACCTTAATAGTGTACTGGAATAGTGTATTTATAGAGGTAGGTTGCACATTCCTAGTAGGATTGTGATGTTGAAACCCCTAAGAGTCCGCCGTTATTGAAAGTTGTCACTTATTTGGTTTTGTGTTCTCCAAGTGTTTGGATAGAGGTAGGATTCTGGTGNTAGTGTACTGGAATAGTGTATTTATAGAGGTAGGTTGCACATTCCTAGTAGGATTGTGATGTTGAAACCCCTAAGAGTCCGCCGTTATTGAAAGTTGTCACTTATTTGGTTTTGTGTTCTCCAAGTGTTTGGATAGAGGTAGGATTCTGGTGAAAGAATCCTTTTAGGATAAGGTGTCCTGTTAACGGTAGGACTTTGTTTCATGGGGTATGATCAAACTTGATGTGAAGTAGGGTCCTAACAAGTAATGGATTTACACGATGCAAGGTCTTGGTTATAACCTCGAAAATAAACTGTCGAGTCATAATGCCCGAGCTCGAGGAGCCTTTCCCGACGAGTGTTCTCGCGTTAGGCCCCCATGGATGTGCTTTCATCCTCGGGCTTCATCCTCGGCCTTGATCCAATATTTGTATAATCAGTATCCATTATTTTTAAAATATATTTTTCTCTTTTTTATTTTCAACAACACATTTTTTAATAAAATAATATTACACGCAAAATAAATTTTTTTCTTATTTTTTAATTACATATTCTCAATCAAAATACTATTTCAAAATGTATTTTCATCATAAATTAGGGCTCAAACCGGCTCATAATTTGAAATAACATTGCAATTTACAAATTTAATTGAAAGTTAATAACTTAATCAAATCACCAAGGCATTTTTTGAGGCAAATTTTCTGTGAAAAAAAGGTTTTGTAATAGTGAATTTTTGAAGTGTGTGTGATTTGAAATTGATTTTTTTTTTTTTTTTTTGAATTTACCTGTAAAATTATCTTATAAGAAAAATGTACAATTGAAATGAATTTGAGTAAAAATAAATTTTGAAAGAATGGGGCTGAAGGCTAAATGTATTGATCAAATTAAGTTTTGCTGAATGTTTAATTACCGTAAATGAAATTTATCCTCGAGGGTTTTGGAAATAGGAAGATTAATCTGTTACCACTCGCCGTCAGACACCGGACACGGGCCTTGACATCGCCTTTGCTCACTCCGCGCGGCGCGCTCCACCACCTCCGCCACTCTCATCCGCTACTGAAGTTCCTCTTACGTCGTTGTATAGCCTGCGGAAGCATTCCTTTCGTAGAAGTAGAATTCATCCCCTTCCAGTACAAAATTGTAGTTCAATATGTGGTATCTATGCGTGTTCTACCATAGACTAATAGAATATAGAAAACCCGAGTTCGAATCTCTTGCCGGACTCTTTGGTGCATTCGTTGGCACGACCACAGGATCGCTGGAATGGAGGCTTCCGGAGGACCACCACCTCGATTCACCTTTCCATTTCGTCAATATTCCTTCTGAAGAAATTGCTCGAAACATCGCCGGTCGAAGTAAGCATTTTCGTTTATATATATGCCTGCATAAATACAGAGTTTTTCGTGTTGTATGATATTTGCCGTTGAATTAAGACAATACCTAGATTGGTATTTCATTTTTTTGACTTTATTGGTTGAATGAACTGCTAATGGAAGCTAGGATTTCTTGCACTTTTTGCAATTATAGTTTTTGCAATGCTTTTGAAATCGAGTTAAGATGTTGTCCATAATAAAATCTGTTAATTGTCGGTATTCTTGGCTGTTTCTTTTCATTTTAAGATATATTCTAGAGTAATCACTTAAGCTAATTTAATTTTTGAGTAAAAAAGGATTACTATTGAACGAGTTGGTAAGTTAAAACACAAGCTCACAAGTGTTGATTCGCTAGCGTAACCCAAGTTTATTGTTAATAAGAATTAGCTTGTTGCAATTCATTCAATGTCTTTATTGTAATCATGATTTTGGCTTAAATGCTATGACATGTAATTTTTTGTCTAATCATGCTTTAATCCAGCATATCGGCTTTTATCTTCATGCTGTGATATTTGATGAGATTTTTGAGGATAAATCTCACGCCTTGGTCACTTTGAGCGTGCAGGTATTCTTGTGAAGGGAATATATGAACTTTGGGGGGAAGGACAAACTTTTGAGGAATTGGAAGAGGCTATCAAAAGTTATCCGGATGAACGGAAGTTGCCATTCTTAACACCTGACTGTACTTTTAAGATTACTGTTGAAAGCTTTGGGAAGGTGATCAGCTTTCGGGAGCAAAATAATCTCCTTCAGAAGCTAGCATTCATTCCTTTCAAGGTGTAATTATGCTTCATTTCAAATTGGAATTTTGGGGAACTTAAAAATACAGTAAATCAAAAAAGTTAAAATCTTCAAGGCTAGAGCTAACTTAGATAACTGTAAATATGGAACGGCTTCAAGATGACCTGGACTATAGAACGTTGTTGAAGGAGACTTCATTATTTCGAAAGTTATATTCTTTTTCTTTTGTCTTCATGAATCTGGACGAAGTTAGCGTGCTTCTCTGTTTTTTCCTGAATAAGTTCATCGATGTCCATGTTCAGATAAAGTAGATTTTTCGGTTTACGTGATGGAAAATGTCAGTTAGGTGACCCGAGGAGATTTGAACTTTTCTGTAGATCCTTTTGGATACTAATGTTATCAATTGTTGCTACCAAATAACTCAGTATCTTTCAGGGACGGGTGAATTTGAAAAAACCTGAACACAAGTTCGTTCTTATGGATAATGATGATTATGGATCTGAGAATGGGCTTCCTCCCATTGTGCATAGGAGGATCTTTTTTGGTCGGGAGATTGGCACTGCTAATAGGAAGATCTTGCAAACCTATCAATTAAAAAGCCGCAAATATCTTGGCCCAACAGCAATGGACGCAGAAATGGCTTTCTTAATGGCGAATCAAGCACAAGTCAGAACCGGGAAATTGGTCTATGACCCTTTTGTTGGCACTGGAAGCATTCTGATTGCGGCAGCTCATTTTGGAGCAATGACAATGGTTTGTGACGTTCTGCAAAATTTAGCATTATTTTTCATTCACTGTTTGCACAGCTTACGATTGTTGGATGATAATTATTTCAATTGATCATTTGCAAGTTATTGAAATTATCTGGTGAGAGTTTTTGGTGCATCTGGTAAAATCATCATTTTAAAATGTTATTACATGAGCTAATGCTTGATTTGCTTTCTAACAAGAAAGTTTGATTATTGATTATTTAAGGAATCATGGTGAACATGCCAGCGAATAACCAATAATCAACTCAAAAAATTATGCCATGTTTATTTCTCAGATGTTTGTTTAATCAAATTAGTCACATCTGATTTAGTTCCAGTTTCACTAAAGTGAATATTTCAGGGTGCAGATATTGACATTCGGGTAGTGCGTGATGGCCGTGGTCCTGATTGTAATGTCTGGAGCAATTTCAAGCAGGTGATTTTTTAGACTTCTTTTTCTTCATCTTTTTTTAAATTACTCTATTCTTGGAACTATTTCTTTTAATATATCAATATCACGAACTTGTTATGTGAATATTTTCCTCATCCCTTGTTGTCAAATTTATAACAATCTCATAGTACATTTTTTTTATGCCTTTTTTTTTATGTGAATTGTCATCGAGCATATGAAGTGATCACTCCCAAAGAAAATTTTATGTGCATGTTGAGTTTGCATTTGTCTGTCAGCTGTAAGCCTAAGTCGTGTTTCTGCTGCTTCACAGTATGGATTGCCTATGCCATTATCATTGTTAAGGGCAGACAATAACCTTCCACCTTGGCGTTCTGGATTAAAAGAGGTAATTTGTCCACTTAAGTTGGTTATGCAATTTGTTTCCTCTTGTCATGTTGCTGCAGTACATTATTTTTGCATATTGTCTCCTTAACTTTCTGATATTACTTCTTGATTTCCAAGCATTTCCAAAAAACATTATATTAGTTTTGGTTATTACTTTTTACCTTTTTTTGGGGGGAAGGGGGGGTGGGTTATGAACCATCTACCAGATGTGCCTGAATGAAGGATCTGTTACAGATGGCACAAGTATTTTAGGCCAGTGAGTCCAACTATGTCAACAAAGCCAAGGTCTGAATAGAGTCTTGACAGTTGGCATCGGAGTCACGCTCATTAACATGGATACAAGTACTTTGGACTACTTGGTTACTAGCTTTATCAGGGCCAGGGGAATGAGTCGGATCTAACTTTCCATTAGCTGTGTTGTTCTACTCCTGCTATAGTTTTCTATGTTTTTTAATAAATAAATAAAAATTGAACTTCTCTAGGGCTTCTCGCAGGTGTTCGATGCCATAATTTGTGATCCACCTTATGGTGTTCGTGCTGGAGGACGTAAATCTGGTGGCCGTAAGCTTTTGAAAGGTGTTATTGCTCCCTACACAGTTCCCGCTGACAAGAGGACTGGCCACATACCGTCTACTGCTGCTTACAGCTTAGTGGAGTGTGTGCATGATTTGCTTGACCTTGCTGCTAGGATGCTTATACCAGGGGGACGACTTGTCTACTTCTACCCTGTTCTAAGAGAGAATGAATTGGTAGATCCCAATTTCCCGGAGCACCCATGTTTCAAATTGGTTGCTTCTTGCGAACAAATCCTTAGCTACAGGTACAACCGGGTGTTGCTAACCATGATCAAGATTGCACCGTACACCGAAGATATTGCAGAGGCAGCTAGGATCAAGCATTTGGAGTTTAAGGAAAACCATTTGAAGTGGTTAGAATATGTTAACTTACATTCAGCAGTATTTGAACCTGCTGATATTGAGATTAATGGTTCAGGTGATGCAAAATTTAGTACAAAGCCTAAATACAGGGGCAAATATGTATAGGTTTTTGGAAGCTCTTTAGGTTTTTGGCCTCAAGTGTTAGTGTATTAGTAAGGATAAATGTCAATTTTCGGCGGGCTCTTTAAAATTGTTTACCACATTTGTGTTCTATCTCATAATACTATTCCATTCTTTGTAAGTGTTGACTGACTTTGAGCTTTTTCTTTTTCTTTTTCTTTGATACGAATACATTCATTAGTCTTGATCGAAAGCAATGGTCACGCTAAATCATCGTTCAAAGAAAAGCAAGTAGAAAGATTAGGGTTTTGTTCATATGAGAGAGAGAGAGAGAGAGAGAGATCGCACCATAATTTTTTTAATAGCACCATTTTTTAATTTCACTTAAAGTGCTTAATCTTTACTCATCGTAAAACTTTTGTCCATACTTCTTCGTCGTTGAACTTTTATCTTCAACATTTTATTAATTAACAAATCTTGTCTTTGATGATGATTTTAGTTAAAATAATATTTTTTCTTGTGTACATTAAAATTAAGAAAAAATATTGTCATACTTTTACATTTGTTTTTCAAAAATATAATTCAAAAATAAGTTATTTTATGTTTCGAACGGACTTGTTTTACAGAAACCATTATAAAATATGAGATGTGTTAATTCAAAAAAATAAAGTTAACGACAAAAAGATTATGGTAAGCAAAGATTGAGGACTTTAAACAAAAATAATATAAGATGTAATATATAAGAAAAAAATATAGTGTGAATAGAATTATTCTATCAATATGAACAAGTTGAGATTGGCCGAGGCATGTCTTGTGCAACCATAGTAACTTGTAATTTAATTTGGTCTTTTCCAAGCAAAAAAAAAAAAAATAATAACAATAATAATAAAAGAAAAAAAAGAACTTAATACATAGGAATGACTTGCCTTTGTTCATAATTAATAACGGTCAAAATAATTATCTTCAAATTAAGAAACATCTTTTGAACATGATTGAATAAAATTTTTCAAAGTATCTTGTCTTGTTAGAAGAACTTTTAAAGAAAGTTGATTTAAGATAACTTTATCAAAAAACTCTTATATAAGAAGTATAAGCAAAAACAAAAACTCTATTAAGCAAAACCCCAGTGAAGAAGCTCTTCTACGAGAATCAGAAGTAAAAATGAAAATCCTGCCAAACGATATTAACATAGTTTATAGTTCAAAGGAAAAATTCATTTTATACATTTACATTATTCTCTCTCATGCATGTGCTGTTGTTTGTAAATGCGGTGTATGGGTGAGATGATTAGCATGTTCAGTGCTTACGAGCTCATTAAGCAATGAAATAGTTTTATCATATCCAACCTTATGGACATGGGACCTTTGTCAAATTAACCACTCAATGTTATGCAACGAGCGCGACAAGTAATTCATCGTACCTATTGAAGTATGAAACTATCTCGTCTAAAGTTTTAAACTATTAATGATGATATTTACATTGGCCATTGTGATTCTTAATCTCCTCATTATTTTTAACTATGTTATCAAGTTCACTAGTAATTTAAATGTGACATTTATTAATTTAATTTTACCTGCAACGTCTTGTGATAAATGATCATGTCATATCCAATAAATTGTAATTGAACAACCATCGTTTAAAAGTTCGACCTCCTTCATGTACATAATATGTCAATCTTCTGCTCTAAATATCCACGGCCTAGGTTGACAAACTTAAAAGCGTAATCTGCTTAAGGTCGATCGATCGAAGTATTCGAGTCTTTGTTATAAAAGATTGACGATTTAGTTTAAGTGGGCCACAACTTAACTAATTGTACACTTTTTTAACATCAAGAACGAATCTTAACCAGAAAGTTACACCAATAGTACCTATACCTTATTGATAGGTCTAAGGATAGGGGAAGGTAAAAAGTACAACATAGTATTTGTTTTTTAGTGAAATTTGTTTTTAATACAAAAGGATGACGATTAAGGAAGGTAAAAAGATTAAAGTAATATAATATTTTATTAACTAATTTTGACCAATACAACTTGCAATAGCCACCATTAACTTTGATAAGCACAATGTTGAAATCAAGTTGCAAGTTTGAAAGCTCTTTTTATTTTGAAAAGTGCATTTAATTAGGTTTGAATTCAACGATTTCGCACACTAGAGATCGAGACATGGCCCCAACACTAGGGAAAAGGTGGGCATATCTTTTTTTCATATTTGTACTTCAAACGTTTACTTAAAATTTGTCTTTCAATTTTTCTATATAATTCACATGAAAAAAAAAAGAAAAAAAAAAGGAAATTGTAGCAAGCTAATAGATTAGTAAAACATCTTGACATCTTATTACATTACTTTATATCCACATTATGTGAGAGAGTTCCCTTATTATTGCAACACTTCATTGAGTCTAAATTCTATTTCCTACTATTGTACGTGCTTACTTGAAATTTTATTTCTTACAATAGTACCATGCTTGAAAGTACTTTTAAGTGATTATCGGATTATATATCACAAAATATACAGATAATAAGTGATAGTAATTTTGAATTCCATGAATTTTGATTAGTTTACTTCTTGGTAAAGTATAGGGAAATCACCTCATATTTTATGGGTTATATGAAATTTAGTGGCTTACTATCTAAGAAAAGTAAAAAGGAAAAATAATTTAAAAATCCGCATATTTTTGAAGAATTTCATGCTTGCGTCATAATGACTTAATGCTTCTCTAAGTAGACACCAACAAATTATTTCTTAGCTTTGTGATACAAGACAACTGCCAAATTCCCATCATACCATAGAATAATTAAATAGGGCTACCCAATAGCATATGAAGATCAAGAATGCCAAATGCCCCCCAACCCACCCAACTCCCTACCCCATATCCTACAGAGTGGTTAATGGGCCCCCTCATATCCAATAATCCCTGCACGTGACAGTCCCCCAACAAAATCATGAGATTACAGATTTTTGAAGCAACATTGTGGCATATAGAGACACCAGTTTGATCCATCTTCATCTTAATGTGCAATTCCTGTAGTCGATTGTTCTGATGACTATTTCCACGTGTCACTATTTCGGAATCGCTTCAAAAGGATTCCACGTCACCATTCATTATATAACAATATTGAGGGCGTGTTTGAGCCACGTTATTTTGGAAGAATGAATTTTGAAATAGTAGATTAATGGAGAAAGAGTGGTTAAAAAAAAAAGAAAAATTATTGAGTGATGGAAAATATTATTTTATTGATGAATGTGTGGTTGAAAATGAGTAGAAGAATGATAATGAAAATTTTAATGTGTACCAATTGTACACATCCAATTAACGTACTAAAAAAATTGTTGGACATAACATAATTTTGCATTAATTGATAACATTTAACTAAGATGAACAATACATTCTACATATAGAGAGGGTAAGTTCCACCCTTTGGATCCTAATTTCTTGGATCTAATTTGGCAAACTAATTTCGTCGAGATCATCCAATGACAAGAAAACTTCGTCCATGCATGACAGTCCCGTACTATCATCGTCGTCGTTATTGTTATACTGTTGCACTCGACATACCACCCATTTACTATATTCCTTCAAGAAAATCAAAATAAAAGAGAGTTAAATTAGTAACTTTTCTCCCTCAAAACAATGTAGCAACTACATATAACAAAATAATTAACAATACAATACCCATAAAACTTTGATACATGCACAAATACACGAAATATATGTCTAGTACGGAATAATAACACTATTCCATATTACAATAAACAAGATATATGGGTGTTTGGTGGGGATTAAAATTAGATTTTTAGTATATTATGATAGAAGTTTTTGAAATGTGTAGTTGAAAAGTTGTGGAACCCATGAAAGATTTGGTTAATATTGATTGTTTGACTTTGACTTAGATTAAAATCTGATTTTAATCCAAAACAAACGGGGCTATATGAGCTTTATCATACATTCTTAGTCATATAGTTCATATTACCGAACATATCACCACACGTTTTAATTACGATTATGTAGAAATTTGTCCTTACCATCTTGGAATTTCTTTTTCTTGATGATGAAGAATCAGAGAGCCTAAATTCCTGCATTATCCAATTTGTTTTAACGCCTTGTGGAGATTCACCCATGTAAAATGCATAACATTTCTTCATGCCAACTTTCTGGTTATCACTAGAGTATATTGGTTCATCCACAACCAAAGACTGCCAATATCCACTCCCACTGATTCTGCTTTGTGTCCTCCTACTGAAGAAGTACCATTTGTTACCTTCACACATTGCTTTACCTGCATGTCCAGGAAAAAAAAATGATTATACATGCACATGCACATATACAATACATATGTACATAATGTTGATGAATATTACCATCTAATTCCCATGGATCATAGGGATAAAGATCAAGATCAGGGATGCAATCAGGATGGCAAGGTAAAAGGGAAGCCTTTCTATGAAGGAAATGAACTACAAGCTCTTCATCGCTGGGATTGAACCGAAAACCGGGTGGCAAGTTGAAATTATTCTCCCCCATGAATCAATGGTTTCTTAGTTATGTAGAAGTGAAAATGTAGATGTAGGGTTGTGGAGAATGGGATATATATATATATATAGCAAGTAGAGAGAGAGAGAGAGAGAGAGAGAGGGAGAGAGAGAGAGAGAGAGAGAGAGAGAGAGAGAAAGAGAGAGAGTCTGATCAGCAGCACCATCAAGATTGAAGAATGGCCATTATTTTTTATATATAACTGAGTGCTGTGCTGCTTTAATTCCAAGTATTTTCCAAGTAATGGGATCTGTTGGCATTAGAGGGAACGGATAGAGGTGAGAACGGGGCTGGGTGGGGGTTAATAGATTTATGTATCTATATGTGGGAATTTGGAAATAGGGTATGCATATACCAACAAATGTTTGATAACGTGGGTCATCATCACACTTCATGCTTATATCATCAATCTTGAGCAATGCATGTGGCATGTCATGGATGTCTCGGTCTTGTCGAGCCATTTTGTCTAAAAGTAGAACCGTTAGAGTGGACAATTTTTTGTCTATCAAATGCATAAGATGTGAAATATTTTGCAAGTGGATGATTTTGAAACTTGGTCGTCAAACATGTTCTTACTTTCGTACTATGTAAAGGCATTCTATAAAAAAATATTTAAATGATAAACTTGAAATCCTTTTTTTTTTTTGGATTATTGGGTTATTAAATACATGTCTTAGGAGGGACATATGATCTTAGGTGGAAAGCCCCACCTAATGGAGTGCCCATAAATCAATTATGATCATAATTTATAAGATGCACAAGCAATTGGGTTCTTACTTCTTAGTTTATCCTAAATTTTCATGGCCCCATTAGTTTTGATTCTTTGGCTGAATGTTAATTTTTTTTTTTTGTAATCGAGAATGAGTTTTAATCTACTCATTTTATAAACCACTTATTTCGGATAATGACGATGGAATAGGATTAATGAATTCGATGGATTTACCACAACCTACTCAACCAATGGGAAATTATTCTTGTCTAGTTAGGTCCAATAATAGCGTTCGTTCTCCTTCATTTCAAAATGAGATTAATTGAAAGAAAGAAAAGTCCAAAAGGAATTCTCCTCTATTTCATATCTTCCGGGAACTACAAAAAGCTTAATTGCACGAAAATGGGGTGTCGGGGTCCAATTAATTACACAAATTTTTATTTCATTTTCAGCCTCTCATTTTTCTTATTCATACGATAGGTGAGTAATCCCTTCTCTTATGAATGAATCTCATAGGCTTTTTTTATTATCTTTCGTACGCCTATTTTTTGTAAGCAAAAGTACGGTTAAAGTGCTCCTCGAATCCAATTTTCGAGCTGAATCTTGGGGAAAACTTTCTTTCTAGAATCTTAGTCCCTCCTGAGAAGGATTTCAAGATAGTCTTCCTTATACACCAGGTAGACAAGCTTCGGACACGATATGACTTTGGAATTAAAGACTAAAGCATCTCATTGTCTTGGAGTCGAAGGCCATGTCCATGTGAAAGATCGGGATCAAAGGCCCTTGGACTTATTTTTTACCGTGCTTGGAACTTTCGATAGCAATACTCTTTTTATCTTTAAGCCCACGCCTACTTCTGCGTATTCTAAACCTGATTGAACCATGGGTAGCTTGTATGTTTCAAAGTGAAGAAAAGAAGTGTTAGGCTCAATTGTTAGTGCTGCCTAGTGTTGAAGCTGCGTAACTATGATTAGGTAGAAAGCATTAGTCAGAGTGGAGTGATTGGGCTATGAATTATCCTGAAAGGGATAACTCTAAAAAATATCAATATTTGTTAATTCAGCATTTCACATATAGTTAATTTGTCAAATCATAGTAGTTAAATAAAGACATTGCTTTTGACACGTCAAGTTCAAGAAACAATATAAACATCTTAAATTTAACTTTGTACCTTTATCATCCCGTGACACTAAACTGGTGCCATACCCTTGTGATGTGAAAATCATATTATCATCCCAAGATTATGCAATTCATGGCTCCATCACATACCCTAGCCGAGAAGATCAAACTCCGAATTGTACACATTACGTGCACCTTCTTGTGAATATACACTTTCGTATAATCTTATATATACTAAACATGCGTATCATTCTTTACAATACTAGAAGTTTTAGCATAAATGTACCCAACATTGTGCATATCGTTCTCTACAATACTAAAAGTTGTAGCTAACAAGTTTAATATTCAATCTGGGGGACCTATCATCCAAATATGTAGATGCAAACAGATATAATTTTTGTGATCATGTCACCAATAAATAGTATACTTATGAATCTTTGCACTAGTATAGTTGCAACCCCACAAATGTCTAGTCCATTAATTCTCTTGAGTCCTGCCAATCCATATAGCATAAAATTTTGTACCTGGATTCTCCTTAGCCATCCTATCCAACCAATTCTTGGGAGTTATTGTTGAAACATTCTGAACAAAACTTTGTGCAATCAAGCACGTGAAAAAAAGACAGTGAATTTATCCCACGGTCGATATGTGATCTTTCTTATGATTATTGACAAATTTAACATTATGACAATTGATGAATTTGACACTAAGCCCCTGTTTGGTATATATTATTTTTTTCATTCTCATTTTTCTATTCATTTTCAACCACACATTCTTCAATAAAATAATATTTTTCATCACATCAATAACTTTTCCTTCTTTTTCAACCACACATTCTCCATAAATCTACTATTTCAAAATGTAAAAATTCGAACCCGAGCTCTTCATTTGAATTATAACTTGGCTACAATGTCATTTGGTGAATATTATTAACTCACATAACAAAATTATATATATTTAGTTGTACAAAATAATTGTTACATTTAAATTTTAGGTTTTGATTCCCATTTTTTTTTCAAAATACATTTTTCTTTCTTCTTTTTAACCACGTTCTTCAATAAAATAATATTATATGCAGATTCAAAATTTCTCCCTATTTTTAAACACATATTCTTCATCAAATCAGTATTCTAAAATGCATCTATTGCCAAAAATAGGCATCAAATGAGCTCTTAATATTTTATTGTTCGACGATCAATTGCCGCCCGTGCTGACTTAAAATCCTGGATCCGCCACTCGTTATATCTCTTTCAAATTTATTTATTTTCAAAATTTCTTATAAAGAAATAGGATATTACTTTCATAGGCAATATGTATAATTTTATTTTATTTTTTGCAATATTTATGATTTAAGAGTAATAATCACTCGAAATGAACTCATTGTAAAACTTCAAAAACTAGGATTGTAAAAGTTAAGTGGCCAAAAGACAATAAAATGCTAATAATAAATGAAATGAAGGCTTACCTAACAACTCACTCAAACCCGGAAGAACTCAATGGTGTCCTTAAAAGGAAGGTTGTGTATTTGGTCCTCACAAATTATGTATTCTACAAATGGATAATATAGACAAACTCGTAGTAATCAATCACAAGCCAACATAATCCATGCCATGTCGTTTTCATTAATTAAAACCGATGGATTTTATGATTTTGCCGAGGGAAAGATTTGGGATACTTGATGGCCGTACTAAATCCGCTTATATAGTACTATCAATCATGATTGGTGTACATCTCCTTTTACACCATAGTTGACACAATGTCACATGATATTCTCTTATTGAATAGTTTAAGCAAAAAATAGTTTTTGCAGCCAGTGATTTTTTAACACCGTTTGTGGTCAACAAGGGTCATAGAAATGGGTGTACAAATGGCATAATCTAGAAAACTATATAATTGCTAATAAATTTTATCACATATCTTTTTTCGTTATCATGTCTAGCCTAGTGTACAAAAACTGAATTTGAAAAAGTCTAATTGCATAATCATCATAAAATAGACTTACAATGTGATGTTTGTTTTATCTTATGTATCATACGTATCAATGTACTCGGATAGGCGTGGACATTTTTTTTTTTTTTGAACAATCGATTCAGCTTCAGTTACTCTAAAGAACAATTTGATTTTGGAACATTTGTCGAGAACCAATCGATTTCGATTAGATTCTTGGTGTTGGTTTGAGAATTCATTCGATTCTCCCAAGTTTTTTTCTTCTAGTTTATGAGTATAATATAATACCCTCGTCCTTTTTGTTGACATATGGTTGATTTCATCCTTAATATTTTGATCATAACAAACAAAATTAATATTATTTCTAACAATTGATTTTGAGTGATGATAGTTCAATGTTAAAATCAATCAATCATTATCAAAATCAACACATTATAAATCGGGCTCGAAATGAAGATCAAAGTGAAAGTTAAGCATTCAAGTCAAATCATTCGAGACAAGAGCTTAAAAGATCAAAATCAAGTCTGTCAAATCGGGTTCACGAAGAAGGTCAAGATCGAAGTCAAGCATTAAAGTCAAATGTCAAGAAAGATCAAGATCGAGAGTTTAAGAGCCAAACATGAAAGAAACTTCGAAATAAGATCAAAGATTAAGCTTTCAAGATCATATGTAAATGTATAACACTTTGATTTTTAGTAATGAATGACAATAGCTCAAAAATCATTTCGTGCACGAATAGTTATTTTCATATTACTTGCATAAAATTTTTTTGATCAAAAGGAAGATTGTCTTTTCCAAGTGATACTTGAACTTATATCACATCTCAAAAAAAAAAAAAAAGTCAACGGTCATCGATCAACCGAATGTCCGACCGAACCGTTCGGACGTCCAGTTTGATAGAAACTTTCATGTTCATTCGCAACTGTCAGTTTTTTGACCATTTTTTTACCGCAACGGCTAGTTGGTTGTCCGATACCGTTTCAGATGTCGGGATGGGTCTACTGTTCGGTAGAATATTTGACAGTTTGATTGCTATAAATACCAACTCACTTGCCATTCATTTTAACACTTAAGAGCATTCAAATGAGAACTTTTGAGCAAAACTATATTGATTTCTCATCTCATTTATTATTATCAAATCTTTTAACTTTGAAAAACTTTTTATCAAATTTACTTTTGAAAATTTACTCATCAAAATTTTTCATTTGAAACATTATCTTTGCGCTTACATTTTTACTTTCATTTAAATTTATTTCTTTATACAAAAAACTTTGATTGTTGAATCAATTCTTTCATCAAATTTTTTCATTTCTCTTGGT
>CAIGRP010020929.1:0-41710 GCA_903798385.1 Fraxinus cuspidata | reverse complement strand
TGCATATTTAATCATCTAGAAAATAATTAAAAAGTGGCATGTTGTTATTTAATTCGTTATTAATATTAATTTCCGCATTATACACCTATTCAACCCCCTCTAGGTGTTGTTAGGGTCGAATTACACGTTTTTTAGTTATAGAATGAAGATTGTTTTAGAAGAGAAAGAGATGTTTTATTCACAGTTCATATTGACAAAAAGGGAGTCGTTGGGGACCATATGGATAGCGGCGCATTTGGAGCGGAAGCAACGCAAGAATCAGGTATAGTTTTAATTTTTCTCATTGTAAATGCGGCAAGATCGTTCTTTTTGTGTAATGTCAATGACTAAAAAAAATCCGATTGTGGTAAAAAGAACCCGAGAAAAGAAAAGAAAATGCAATATGCGAGTAATGTGAATGAAAATACGAATAGGTGTTTGTCATCCATTCCTTTATCATGTTTGAGCTACAGTTGGTGGATTCAAATTGGTGTTATAGTTTCTAAATTAGTATATATAAATGACCTTATTATTGTAGTTGTTGACTGGTGACAATGGTCAACGGTCAGCTACCGTCCTACTTCAAGATTTTTTTTGGATCCGCCACCGGGGTATGAAAATTTATTTGATTTCTAGAAATCTGTGATCATTCCAAATTCAGATTGAGTTGAATCATATACTAACAATTTAAGTCTTAATAGTTTAGTGGTTTAGATAAAATTTTCCAAGTAATTATAAGAAAGGTGCATGTATATTTCTACTAAACTGGTCAATTATTTTACCCGTCTCACGATCATGTCGCTTCTATTTACCCGTTTCTTAATGACTTTATTGTATTTTTTTCAATGAGATTTTACTCGAAATAAACAAGATTTGAGACCTTAGAGTCATTAGGTATTGAATTTTGAGATAAAATCTATGACATTTATGGGACTCAATTTAAATTTATTACTTATTTTAATCCTTATATGGCTCTAGGGCGGGCCATTTTTCGGAACTCTTTGAGGAAAGCAACATGTGTGTGTCAAATATATGAAAATAATATTTTCAAATGGTGGTTTCACATTTAAATCTTCTAAAGAAAAAAATGTATACATCGTTTGAATTATTGATTTGATTTCTTAATAATGAACAAAATAATGGCTTTGAATTATGAATTTTATTTTATCTATAATGAACAAAATAATTGTAAAGATAATTTTTATCATTATTTTTATATGGATAAAATACTTGAAATTTGTATTTCAAGATTTGACTTGACTTATTATTAATAATAATTGTCACGTCTTACTTAACACTCATAACACCTAATGTATTTACGACAGGTTAATTATCTCATACATCACTGAACTTTATCTAAAGTTTCCACTAGGTTTCTAAACTTTCAAAACAAAGTGGTTAGTCACTGAACTTTAGAAACAACAACCACATCCATTACCAAACCATATTCTATTAGACAAATTGACGGATTGGATGACATGTTTGACAGAATTTGTGATGTGTCATGTTTGTTTAAGAGATGCATGCCAAGTTAGATAGTTGCTAGCGATGAGTATTTTTTTAGTAGAGTCGTTATTGGAAACAAAATTTTTTTCAATTAAAAAAATCAATAAAATGAAAAAATGAACGCGACACACACTACAACATCGAAAACACACTCCTCCTTTCCACACAAGTTTTCCCCAAATTCGTGAAATTTCTCATCTCGTCGTTGGCAACAAATTGGTCGACAAAGAACCGAAAATCGACGAATTAAGCCTGCAAATCACCACCTCACCCTGTTATCAAGACCCCCAAATATGGTTATCTCTGTTTCTCATAACCCTAAGTAAGCGTCTCCAAGCCCTAAAATTGTGATCACTACTCCAATCACACCCAACCGATCGTTGCCCAGCCCAAACCAAGCGACAAATGGAACCTACAAACGAGAAAATGCTGGGTGTACAGGTGGGGGTTCTGTAATGCTGGGTGTATAGTGAACCCCCACCAACAACTCACATGAGGAAAGTGGGTGGGGTAATTTTTTTTATTTTGTTATTGAGGTGGGTTTCACGAGGGACCCACCTTATGTGAGTTGTCTGTGGGGGTTCTGTGAACCTCCACCTTGTACACCCACAATTTACTCCTCGAAACGTGTCCTCCACCTGCAGAAACTCTAATATGATCTTAATGAATTCAGTTGATGTAAACCTTCCGTCACCTCTCCCAAATTGTACCAACATAGCAAACATTAGTGAACAATTAAAATGTGAGATAACATTTTTTGCAACTTTTTGCATAGTTGCATGTAATGTTGTTTACTGGTATTTTAATTTTGATGTATGAAATTGTTCATACAAATGTAGATGTTGATATCGATAATGATCCGAACTTCAATGACTTGTACAATGATGTTTATGACGATGATGACATTCTGTTTCAAGAAACTATGCAAATTAAAATATATGATCCCAAACACACTTGTTTTTAAGTCAAAACAAACAAGTTTGCAACATATAAATTACTTGCGGAATATTATCTAGACAACTTCAGAGCTGATCCAAACTGGAAGATAAGACATTTTAGGAGTACTGTGAGAATGGACTATGGTTTGCAAATAAGGTTTTAGTAGAAGGAGCATGTGAAGAACAATTTTAGTTGTTACTGTGTTATGTGACTGAATTAAGAAGAAAAAAATTCAGGTACAATTAAGATAATTGCTCGTCTATTTGTTTTGGAAAGTGAAATACTTTTGTCAATCAATATACAGATTATATGTTTTTTTGAATTGTATTTCTTTAAAAGAAAGTTGAGAAATTTAAAGAGATGTTATTTTGAATTCAAATCCACCTTCTAAATACCTTTAGTAGTACTGTTCATCTCAATATAATAAATCAACTAATTGCAATAAAAATTAAGAGATACAAAAGATGGAAACATAGATTCCAAGAGCAAGTACATTACAAGACTCGACGTCTTACATTCTAGTCCTAGACGCTATAACATTCTAATATACATGAACTCAACGTCTTACACAATGCATCTGACTACTCAAAATAGACAAACCAACAATGGAGATTCAAACACCTTTCTACACTACACCCTAAACCACACTAAACTACTTAGAATAGGAGAATAATTACACTAATCAACAGCATCAAGTAGAATCCAACTAGGTCCCGATGCAACCCTACGACCTAATTTCAAAGTTCATACATCACGTGTAGGCCATCACCCTCTTGACCAACTTCAGCTAACCGTAATACCAAAATTTGAATCTCCTGATGCAATGCACTGTTTTCAACTTAACGTCTTCTTACGTTTTGCAGCAACCCAAAGATGATATCTTTCGGTCGAGATTCCATAGCAAGATCATACCAATCGATATAATAGCATGCCATTGACGTTCCATAATTGCCACAACCAAAAAATCGTCTACCAGGATTACCGTCTGTCCATGACGTCTTCAAGGTTGAGATTTTTCTGCAATAACATAAAGGAGATGATTGTGTGTTGGATGCTATCTGATGATAACTCCATGCCTACAGGTGATATAACCATGAACTGATGAGAGATTTTTCAGATTATAGGTACAATTGCAGGTTTCATTTGTTGCTTGGCATTGGCTGGGCGACGATCGCTTGAGAGTGATCGGATCGGAGCTGTGGTCGCTATTTTAGGGCTTGAGGGCGCGTACTTAGGGTTTTGAGAAATGGAAATAAGCATATCGGGGGGTCTTGATAACAAGCTAGGGTGGTGATTTTCAGATTTAATTCGCCGATTGTCGGTTCTTTGCAGGGCAATTTGTCGCTGATGACGGGATGAGGGATTTTACAATTTTAGGGAAAACCTGTTTGGAGAGGAGAGGTGTGTGTTTTTTATGTTTCATGTGTGTGTTGCGTTACTTCTTGTCATTTTATTGATTTTTTTAATTGATAAAATAAAAAATCTACTAAGAAAATACATCTCACTAGTAGCTATCCAGCATGGCCTTTATTTCTTACACAAATGTGTTTCATCACAGATTCCGTCCGACACATCATCCAATCTATCAATTAGTTTAACAGAATATGGTTTTGTGATGGATGGGGTTGCTTTTTCTAAAGTTCAGTGAAGAATTGGGTAATTAACTCGTTACGTGATACATTAAGGCTACTATTTATATATAGATAAAACACTTGAAATTTTTGAACATTTGACTTGACTTATTATTTACAATAATTGTCATTTGTAACATGATCCCTAACGTTCTACATGACACATTAAGGTAGGTAAGTTGAGTAATTGGAAGGGAAAATTACGTTATTCGCTTACAATACATTTAAAATGCTAAAAATATTAGTACTACTTTTATACTAAAAAAAAAAATTGCTTTTTTTTTGTTTATTACTCACACTGCATAATAAACACATCAAAACACACACACACACACACACACACACACACACACAAACAAACAAAGAAACAACCACCATCACACCGACTACCGATCACCACCAACAATGCAACAACCCCCACAACTACCTCCACAACCACCATAATTGACCACCACCATCAAGCCAACACCACCAAAAACCATTGTCCAAAAAATCACTACCACTGTGAATATGTAGGACTAGAACTGTATGGTGATTTGGTAGTGTTTCTTAGTGATGGATGCCTGGTGGAATTTTCCAATGTTGTTTTTGGTGTAAGGATATGGAAGTTGGTGGTGGGAGATGGCAGTTTGTGCGGTGGTTCAGAATATTTGGATGCTATTTATTGTGGTAGGAAGTGGTTGCTTAATGGTGGTATATTGGTAACAACAACAACTTGGTGGTGTTGTAGATAAGATAGTCGTGGTGATGGCAGCTATGTTTATGGTGGGCAGTGGGCTACAATAGTGGTGATAGTTTAACAATAAATATTACAATTGGTGGAATTGACAATTATTGTAACAATAAGTATTATAAATTGTAGGGTCAATAGTGGTGATGGTGGTGGTGGTGTAACCTTAAATGTTACAACTGGTGGTGGTGGTGTGACAACCTCGATGGCGAAGAAAATGGGCAACAAAATGTGTGTAATGTATACACTATGTTGCAAGCGGCGGTGATGGTGTTGTAACCTTAAATGTTACACTTGGTGGTGGTGTGACGGCCACAATAAAGAAGAAAATAGGCAACAAAAATATGTGTAACACACTATGTTGCAAGTGGTGGTGGTTGGTGACAATGGCTACGACAACAATGCCAATAGTTAAACCAGAGATGGTGAAATATGTCATGCAATTTTATTAAATATAACATATTGTGTAACGTGATTTTATGAAAGCATTTTGTAACAAATATATTATAAAATAATTAACATAAAAAGAGTAAAATAATATTTTGAAATAAAAAAATAATTACTGAAATTAATAAACTTTTTAATGCTATTTTTGAATTGTTCCATAGTTACAATCGTTTCCGAACCCATTCATAAAGCCCAAACAATTTCACAGTTTTTAGGGCAATCTCAAGCTAACATATTCATAGATCCATTGCCATCTGACAAAGTAAGTCCATATTGTTGTAATTAGCCATTCAGTCCACACAAATTTCAAATGACTTTTGTTGGGAACAATTCACAGATGGGTGTTTGTATTGCAATCACAATTTTTATTTGATACATCACATTTTAATTATAGTTAAACTATTTATTCTTTGTTCAGTGTAACAATTATTTTCTTAATTTTTTTCCTTCGCAATCTTAATTCAATGTTCCATTAATTAGTAAATCTCGTCTTTGATAATGATTTATATCAAATTTTGTTTTCTTGCTTTGAAATTTAATGGAAAAATATTTTTTTTGCACATTTTATTTATTTTTTTTAAAAAAATTACGACGAAAAATAAGTTGTTTTAAGCCATTTCAGTGGACTTTTGAACTCAAAATTGTTACAAAATACAAAATATGTTAACTAATAAAAAGTTTGATGATAAGACATGAAAAATCGTTAGGGATATAAACGTTATGATGAATAAAGATTAAATATCTTAAGTAGAATTAAAATGTGGTGCAAGAAATAAAAATTGTAGTCCCAATATTATTATCCATCACAAATACATTAAAAATGTTTATTAATTCCATACCTAATTCAACTTTTTTATTCTCAAAATATTGATTTTTTAATTTTATTTATACAATAAATTTTGTAACAAAGTATGTTACATTTAATAAAATTATATTATACACATTTCACCATCATGTTTTCGCCACCAATGCCATAACTTGTAACATAAAATATTACACAAATTTTGTCTCATATTTCCAATGACACTGCAGCTATCGATGTTACCACTTGTAACGTTCAGTCCTAAACCATCACTATAGTCGATCGTACCAATTATAATGTTAATTATTACATCATCATCGCCATCCCATTGCTCGTTTTCAAAACAAACCAGATCAAACGATTCAATCGGAAAAACTGTGAACTGGTCGACGACCAGTTCGATTATAAACTTGTGATCGAAAATATAGAAATCGGTAAAAATTGGTAAGATGACCTGTTCGACTGGAAATCGGTGAACGGGCCATGGTTTTGTTGAGTTTTCCGATTAGCTTGGAAAAAAAAAGAGGAGGAGGAGAGAGAGAGAGACCATAGAAACAAGATTTGCTAAAGATGTTTCTCTAACTTGCCTAAGTTACGTGAAAGATCATCAATCAATTCATAGGCACATATATATGCGGAAGAAGCTGCCAGGAAGAAATGGGAAGGAAGAAACCAACTGGAAAAAAGGAGAAGGAAGCCGCCGTGTGCAAAAAATTGATAAAAAGCAACAAAGACGGGGGTATAAATTTCTAGGTTTATTAACATTATTGGGCCTATATTTTTATATGTATGGTTATGACTTTCTTTAAGCCCATTTAGATTCAATATGATGACATGGTTAATAAAAATAATTTAAAAAATTTTATGGCATAAATTTCTATGTTTATTAATCATTCTTCCTATCAAATTCGATCGTGACACTTGGCATCTCGACGTGAGTACCTCTTATTTGATCAGTCAATCACAAACAATGATTATATGACATCATGTTATCATTACTTGATGGTATCACTATGGCCTAAACAATAATAACCTAGTAAGGTCGATCTCAACTACCAATCGAATTTAGGTTGGTGGAACGCATGTTAAGATCATCACTGTAGTTGATTTAACCTTGGACGACCAACATGCTTGTATCATGTCTATAAATGGGAATGTGATGTTTCTCCTAGAGACCGAACTCAAAGCACTCTAACTGTATGCTTATTATTTCAACAATTTAACTCTTGCAAATCAACAATTAAGTTGACATAATCGACTTAGTCATTTTTTTGACACCAACAACTTTCAAACTTTCAAACTTTATATTAATTTTTTAAAAATTATGTAACTATATAATAATTTACTTTTTAAAATAATACATATTTATATAAAATTTTATTTATTCAATTACTTTAGTTTTCAGGTTGATCCTGTTGAACTTTAATTCAACCCATTAACCCTTTCTCTTTTCCGGATAAATGTTCGGTTCAATTTTGAAAACTTAGGTTACACCACAATCTCTATCGTCACCCTTTGTAACATTTATTTTTACACTATCATAACTATCGCTAGACCACCATCGATGTCGGTCACCATCATCACAATCATCGCTACAACCAGATATATACCAATATAAAAAAAATAAAAAAAAATAGTCATTTCCACTATCGTTGTCATCCCATCTCACCACCAAAACTACCATAACCAATCTACACCGACCACAATAACCTGAAAACACCGCCTCCACTAAAAAAACCAATCTTATGAGATTGAAAAATAATCAAATCCATTATAATTTAAAATGAAGCACTCCCAATTCCATTGTTCAAGCTTCGCCAAAAGGATTCTTGGATGATCAATTCCTAATTTCAAATCTGAAACCAGATTTAAAATCTCGTCATGTCACCGATAGTTAAAAAATGGGCTTGTTGCGTTGAGGTGGAGGAAGAAAGACATTGTGGTCATACGAGATGTCGTTGGTTGTAGGGTTGCGCCAAAAAAATCGTGGAACCGCAAATCAAATCAAACCCGTTGGTTCGATTCACGTGCACACTCGCGGTTTTTTTCCTCAACCTTAACCAAACGGTTTAGGTTTCGATTTTAAAAAAAATTGCACAAGATTGAAATGAACCGTTTCAAAAGGGTTCAATTTTTGTCTATGAAGCTGGTTGCTGTTAACCCAAGAATTAATTATAATCCCGATTCCCTTTTAGCTACTGAGTAAATCTTTTTTCATCTACCTATGTTGTTTGTGAAATAATGTTAATCATGCAATGTTTGTGATATCTGCTCTTTATTTTACCCAAGAAAAGAGAATAACTATGTCATCATATGTATCATTTGTGATATGGTAACTTGTTAAACAAATATAAATATATTCATGAGTCATGACCTTCACATTGTTAAAATTGGCACCACAATTTTTTAACAATTTCTAGCCTTAGTCTGTGATTTTTTAATAAGTTATAATGATGACATTCATTGTTTGTGTAATACTTTTCTGTTCATGATTTAACTTTCGATTTGTTGTACTATTCTTACATTAGTTATTAGTCATTTGGAGTTGTAATCAATTAACGTGTATAAATCACCATCCTCATTCGATTATATTCATTGAATTTAATTAAAACAAATTAATAGTTACGCAATATAGGTAAACTCAACCATCAATTTCATTGTTAACGAATGTGGACAACACGGATGTAATTCACAAGGACAATTGAGTTAATTACAAAAATTTAACTCGAGTCACCATGTACACTTGTTTGAATATAGCTAAACTCTACCATCATTACAATACACAAATAATAATAGTTACACAATCGAGCAACACACCCAATTGAAACAAGTTTGATATTGTATTATAACCGTCGACAAACAAAAATCAATTGTAGAGAATTTCAGAACATATTTGTCGAGATTGACAATTTATCTCGACAAATGAGTTCTATAAGAACTACATGTGAACTTTTCATATGCTAACATAAATAAAATGTTTGAATCCTCAAATTGAACCACATTGCTTAAAAAAAATTAGACTAACTTGATACAAACTCAAAACCATTTACAATACAGTACAATACAACAAAAATTTAACGATTACCTCCAAAATAATAACATATTTGGAAATAATTCCTCTATAAAACTTCAAAATCAAGCAAAACCGTCAATACCGTACAACCACACCAAACAGAGTGCACTAAATTTTCTTAGATCTTGCTTCCAAGTGCAGCCTGTGTGTAATCCACTAAACAAGTGCACACTAAATGTTTTACCTATTTTCACTTTTTCATTAGCAAAGCACGAAGGATATTGAACATTTAAGTAATTCTAGTTACAAATCTAAAGGAGTAAATCTAGTGCAAAAAATAGGAACACCAAAACTAAAAAGAGAAAAAATAAAGGAAAAAATCTAGATTTTCAAAAAATCAAAAAATCGAACAAACTAAAAATTTTCACCCAATATTACATGGAGAATGCTTGAAAATGTCAATTTTTTTAAGAACATGAAGCAATCGAAACCCTAAATATGAATTTTTTTTTTCTCAACTTCAAATCACAATCAACCATAACACAAAACAAAGCACAAATTATTCAAAATAGAAGAAATTGAAAATGTTTAATTTGTTGAAGCCTTTAAAAGTGCCCCGTCCTTCTTCATCAGCCAAATCGACGAGGAGGTAAAGGAGCGTTGCATGGATTATCACACCACAACATATTGTGCATTCAATTTGATAATTTGATCCCACCCATGCAGAATTTGCAGCCACCAAGAACTCATTTTTAAAAAAAAAAAAAACTAATAATAGCATAAAACAGTAAGAACGGAGAGCTTCACTATTTGGGATTTTTCCAATTCTTAAATCCCACAAAATATAAGAATTCAGAGATGGAATTTTGAATTATTATTATTATTATTGTGGAAATGATGAAAATAATTCAAGACTCAAGAAATGGGAGAGAGAAATTGTGTATTTGATGAGAGTGAAAGTATAGTAGCAACATGGGTTTGCTTTGGGTTTAGTAAGTGGGGAGTGGGATGTGGGGTGGGTGTGATTTTTTTCCCCACTTTTTTGTATTATTTTTTCATCTAGTCAAACAACTTTAATTAAGGACGCTCAATATATTTAAATTTTGACAAAAAAGTTCTAAAATAACAACTTTGTCAAAATTATTAAAATGTGAAATTTTTATAAATGATAACCTAAAATGTGATATGGGGTGCAATTTAGTAAAAAAAAAAAAAAAATTAAAAAGATTTTAACTTCTTTTTCAATATCGTCCATGGATATATAAACTTTTCTACTACCAAACTTAGCTTACAAGTATTGATAGGCTCATTGCAATGACATTCATTGATTAATACATGTCGGAGGTATTTTCTTCTTGTTTCTGCCAGCTGTGGCCACCTTGTCATTTTATTTGCTTGAAAAATGGGACAATTCTGGGTGCTTGTAGGAAATATTGAAGAGGAGAAGAAGGAGAGTTGGAAACTTGAACAAGATGAAATGAAGAATAGGGATTGACGTATGGGATATGTTGTTCTAAAATAATATTTGCCCCATCTAGTATACCTTTAGGATTTTCGGCAAATAGTTTAGAGAATTGACAAGCCTTCAAACAATAAGCACAAAAGCAAAAATAATTCTTTCTAGTTGAACTTGTTAAAAACTTGAATGAGGTTTGAATATGTATATAGAATACGGAAAGTTCAAGTGTAGAATGACTAATAATTTCTAATGTTGTTTTCTTATATTTGGAATTGGAAATCTTTATTTATAGGTTTCTAACATTATACTATGAGAATGCTACAATCACACGTGAAAAGTTGGGAACTTTCCACCAAAAGCACCAGAAATTCAAATAAAAAAATTATCCCAATGGCTAAATTTTTGAACCATGCTTAAGCATGGTTATGTCCATGCGTAAACATGGTAGAAATAAAATTGCTTCTATTTTCTGTAGACAAGGCCGTGTTTACACTTGACCATTTAATATGTGCTTACGCATGGTTAAACAGAATTCACCCAACATTGCCTTCTTATTTCATCCAACATTGTCTTCTAATTTCATCATTAATTCATTCACATTTCAACCCAAAAATGGGCCCAAATTTTGAACAACAAACAATTATATATCAATCCCCAATTATTCAAAATTTCCACATATTCATACCTTGTAAAGCTAATGCATAAGAATTAAATATATTTCAATTTGAATCTAATTATAGTGTAAATCTCATAAACTATTATTGAAATTTCAGTTGCATGATAGCTTTGAACCAGTCATTCATTGTGTCAATACCGGTGAAATTACACACATGAGTGTTATGTTTTCACAAGCTTTTCAAACTCTCTTAGTGATATTATGGTCTTGCACTTATTTTATTCGTTGAACCTTTAAGAGAGAAACTCTAACTCTTTATTGAGGCGGAACCACCTCGAAGTTCAATTAGGTGAAGTTCTTCTAATATTTTTGTTACTTTTAGAGATACACATACTTCGTACTGAACCTCATTAAGAGTTTTATTAACTCATCCTTTCAATTGTAACAACCATCATTATTTATCAAGGATAGAGATTTATAATAGGTTAATAGTGCTGAAACTTATTCACTTATCGAATGACTTGTTATTACCATTTGAACCTAGATATACTTGTTAGGTAAGGTTTCCATCATTGTTGAACTTTTAATCAAGGAATTTCAACCCCATTCTTCTTGATGTTGATTTTACTAACTCTTTTGTAGGAGGTTTAGTCAATGGATCAATTAAATTCTCACTAAACTTAACATATATGAGAGAAATTACTCCATACTTGATTAATTTTCTCACATACACGTCTTATATGCATATGTCTAGATTTTACAGTATATACTTCACTATATGCTCGTGCTTAGGTGACTTGAATATCACACAAGATAGGTATCAAAGAAATATCATTTGTACCCAAAGAAATTTCATAAAGAGGATCCCTTAACCATTCAACCTCTTTTCATGTTTCAGCCAATTTTACAAACTCAAACTTCATTGTTGAGTGTGTAATGTATGTTTGTTTCTTAAATTTCCAAGAAACTTTACCTCCTCCAAAAATAAACATCCAACTTGAAGTAGATTTTTTTTCCCGCAATCGATATCCAACTAGTGTCGGTATTCTTCGAGAATAGACAGGAACTTTGTATATTGTAGTCCAAAGTTTTTGATTTTCTTTAAGCAACCAAGAACCATTTCTATGGCCTTCCAATGTTTGAAACTTGGATTTTCGGTAAACCTACTTTGTTTACTCACAACAAATGCAACATCGAGTCTTGTACATTGTACCGCGTACATAAGACTTCCGATTGTACTTGCATACTCAATTCGAGCTATTGATCTTCCAACATCTTTACTAACTTGATACTTGAATCCAATAGAGTATTTGCCTTTTTAATGTTCAAATATTTAAACTTATTTATTAAATTCTCAATGCAATGTGATTAGCTTAATGAATAACACCCCCCCTTCCTTCTTAACTTTGGTACCACGTATAGCGTCCATTTGTTCAAGATATTTTCATTTTGAACATGAAAGATAGAAACATCTTCGTTTCTTTACTAATAATTAACATATCATCCACATAAACATATACAAATATAATAATATTATTACATACTTGATATACATTTTATCAACCAAATTATGAGTAAAACCATATGACATAATAGTAGTGTCAAATTTCTCGTGCCAGTTTTAGAAGCTTATTTTAAATTATATAAGGACTTGATTAGTTTGTATAACTTATGTTCATTTTCCAGTAGAACAAACCCTTCCACTTGTTTCTTATAGACCTCCTCTTCAAGATCTTTATTTAGGAATATTGTCTTTACATCCATTTAATGAACATGTGAATCACAAATAGCTACTAATACAAATAATATCCTTATCGAGATTATCCTAGTCACTGGTACATACGTGTCAAAGTAATATATTTTTTCTTTTTGTCGATACCCTTTAGTTATTAATCTAACATTATATGTATTAAGTGTTCCATCGGAATTATATTCCCTTTTAAACACCTATTTACAACCAATGGATATATAACCCTTTGGTAAATCAATTATTTCTCAAGTGTTATTTGATATAATATAATCCACTTCATTATTTATTGCATCTTTTCAGAATATGCAATCTCTAGAAAACATTGATTTCTTATATTTCTTTTCTAGTTCTTTTACTTTTTCGAGGTTTCACTTTCAACATCTCTTGCAGGTATCTCTTCTTGGGATTATCTAAAAATCGAAATGTCTACATTAGTTTCATTTTAAGAATTTCTTGTTACTAATACATTCTCAAAAAAACTCCACATCCCTTGATTCTAAATTTAATAATGTATAGGCCTTGCTATTTAAAGCATATCCTACAAAGGCACATTTTATACTTTTAAGACCTAATTTAGTTCTCTTAGTATCCGTGTTCTTGCAATAAGAAAGATACCCCCACACTTTGAAATAATTAATATTTGGTTTCATTCTTCCATGTTTATATGGATAAACTTTATCATTTTTCAAAATAATTATATTTACTATATTGCAAGCACTAAGAGGGGCTTCACCCCCATAAATTAAAAGGTAATTCAGCATATAATAACATGGTTTTAATCATTTCCAAGGAAGTTCCATTCTTCATTTTCAGCTAAACCATTTTGTTCAGGTATACGTGGTGCAAAACATTGGTGTATAATGTCATTTTTTTCACAAAATACGTTGAATTTGATTGACAAATATTCTCCACCTCTTATCACTTTTAAGAGTCTTTATTTTTTTGCCTAATTGATTTTCAAATTTTGTTTTATATACCTTAAATGCATTGAAAACTTCATCTTTATGTTTTAAAAGATAAATATAAGTATATCTATAACAATCATCAATTAATGTAATGAAATATCTATTACCTCATCTTGTTTAGCATAACATTCATTTCACATGTATCGGAATGCACATGTTCAAGTAATTGAGATTTTCTTTCTACAATACGAAATGGTTTTTTAATTATTTTTTATTTAATAAATGTTTCACACTTTTCTAAGTTATCAAGTTCACATTATATTAATCCACATTTAATCATTCTTTTCATAGTTCTAATTCCTATGTGTACTAATCTACCATACCACAAATTAAATGAGTCAATGACATAAGCAAAATATTTGTTTTTATTAGAATCATTTTCAAAATACAAAGTTTGATCATTTCTTCAGTAGAATAGCCATTCTGACAAAATACCCATTATGGGTTAGTTCAAGTTTTCTCGACTCAAATACTGATTTGATTTTCGATTTTTCCAAGAGAACCCCACTTGCTAAGTTCCTATTCATTTTCGGTACATGAAGGGCATTGGTCAAAATAATTTTCTTTCCCGAAGTGAAGATGATATTCACATTCCCTTTGTCAATCACTTTATATCTTCTTTCATCTCCCATTTGGATTTCTTGACCATCATCAATGTCATAATAAGTTTAGAAAAGAGACTTATCATAACACACATGGATGGTTGCACAAGTACTATACCACCAATTTGGAACCTTACTTTGGATTGCATTGATGTCACTCACCATAACGATAGTTTCATTAACGGAATTCACTTGTCCCTTCTTCTTTTGTTGCTTTTTTTGCCTGCAATCTCTTACATAGTGCACTGATTTTCTACAAATATAGCAAAGTTCTCGGGACTTGGTTTTGAAATTCCCTTGATCCTTGTTAGGACCAAAATGTTTTTCTTTCTTCTTGTACTTGTGAAGTTATCCACATTGTCCATGGCATTGGCTTTTGAAAATCCATCATAAGAACTTTCGTTTTTTCTCTTGCCCTTGATTCTTCCTCTATGCAAAGATATTTTTGAAAGTGTTCCAAAGAGAAGTCTTCAAAAATGTGTAGAATCTTCTTTCTATATCCTTTCCAAGTTCCCGAGAGTTTAGCAATAATTGTTCTCACTTGAAAGGATTCGGAAAGTTCGATTTTCACGGCTTTTAATTTGTTGACAATGGCTTGTAATTCATGTAGAATGAATGATAATTTCTAATATTGTCTTCTCATATTTGGAATTGGAAATCTATCACCTATTTATAGATTTCTAACATTATACCATGAAAAAACTCCAAAAACTCATAAAAAGTTGGGAACTTTCCATCAAAAGGCACCAAAAGTTCAAATAAAAAAATCAGCCCAACGACTAAATTTTTTAACCATGCTTAAGCATGTTTATATCTAAGCGCATACATGGTAGAAGCAAAAGTGCTTCTATTTTAAGTAGATAAGGTCGTGCTTACACGGTCATTTAGCATGTGCTTACGTATGGTTAAGCAGAAATCACCCAACATTGCCCTCCAATTTCATCTAACGTAGTATTCCAATTTCATCATTAATTCATTCACATTTCTACTCAAAAAAGGGGCCCAGATTTAGAATAATAAACAATTATATAACAATTGTCGTATTAATTTCTATGAGATGAAATGAATCAAACTTAGTTTTGAGCATTCCAAAGAGGGCTCTAGATTTTCTGTGTAAATTTGCTAAATCGGTGTGCTATGGGATTTGATATTTGGTTCTCACAATAATAACAGGTTAAAATTCACCATATTGAAAACTGCAATATATATATATATATATATATTTTTTTTTCCTTTTTTCTTTTTTCTTTTTTCCTTTTTTTCCTCCTGAAGTGGACATTTTTTGCTGTCTTAGGGTTTGTTTTGATGTGGGACAAATGGTTGATTCTGATACACTCTAGGATTTGGTCCTCGAAGGTAATAATATATGCTGATAAAGCTTACGTACTAATCTTACAATTACATTCATAACTTAATGATTAGGGTTTGTTTTTATACGACCATCGTTTGTTGTACAATTTCCACACTTCCGATGATAAATTTTTTTTTTAACTGTAATTGTTGGGATAAACATAAAAACACAAATAAGAAACTTTAACAGCTCAACATTTTAAATGATATAATTCTATGTTACTATGTATAGCCTCAAAGATGGCATACTATTCAAGAAATTTATCGAGTTTGCAAACGGTGGATTCTTGATTGCATGCAACTAGGGGTAGGACCCTCATTTTTGGATTTGGCATATGCTTGTTAGAGATGTTGGAACAGTCAATATCAAATTATCTAACAAGGATAAAGCAAAAAAAGCAATATGCCTTTTAAAAAATTTGATTATAATCTAAAATATTGTCAACAATTGCAGATTGATTATGTGAAAGAAAGAGAGAGGATAAAAAAAGAGAGAAGAAAAGAAAAGGAAGTTAATATAGTTCATATGATCTATAGAAGTAGTGTTAAAATATTATAACAAAATACATAAGAGTCGCATGTTATTTTAAATTTTTATAGACTTCGATAAAAGTTTAATTAAATGCGTGATTAAAAAATTGATAAAATTTTTTATTCCAAGAAATATGTTGTTATAATTTATTGTTGATTTTGATTAAAATTTTTATCTACATTTTAGCTAAAAAAATACAAACTACATATTATTTCAAAATATAAGAGTAGTGTGTCATTTCAATTTTCAACTTCATTTTTGTAAGTAAAAAATTACTTTACAAAGATTAAAAATCAGTAAAGGAGTTGTGAGAAATTTCACCACGAAAATTTTTACCTTGAAAATTTCTCGACGAAACAACTCATAAATGACTTTTTACCATAAATTTTTTTCGTTGAGAATGCAATTTCTTTTAGTCTCATTGATGAAAAAATTTAAGACGATAACTTTTTGAGGGATTTAAAATTTAATATATTTAAATTATTTTTCTAGAAAATTAAAGAAATATTATGGTATGTTTCCAAGACACCTATTTTTGTACATGATTTTTGTCATTAATAGACAAGTTCATATTTTTATGCTTACTCTAACCATCTCGCTACACAAGTTGACGTACTACATGGCTTTTGTTCCCTTGATTATGAGGGTACTGTCCAGTGTCCGGTGGGTAGGGAATTAACCCGAAATTTTCAACCTGTGAGAAATGCAAAAATAGAAAAAATACACGTAAAAAAAAAAATCACACGCACAAGTTAATATTTACGTGATTCAACCAATTTGTTTACGTCCACGGAGTTGCAAGGATTTCACTATTATCAGGGGGAAAAAAAATATAATACACGGCCGTACAGTTTTTTCCTCTCTATAGATTAGAAAAAACCCTAGTGACTAAAACTGCGTTTTATATCCTATCGGCCCAAGCCCCTGCTCCATGGATTAAGTCTCAGAAAATCTCCCATTAAAAATCACGCAATATTATTCGGGTCGAATCGTCAACCAGATCAAACAAAATTAGGCTCCACAAAGTCCAACACGGTGACTATATTTGAATTAATTGTCTACCTAGCAGTTTAGTCTTGTAGAAAAGTGCACTTTTTAAATTGTTATATTAACTATAAATTATTATTTTTTTTTAAAAAAAGGAGCCGAAATATAAATCTGTATTGACATATCCAAAATTTTTTTAATTTTTGTTTAATATTTAGCTTGCAAGTTGCAACAATCAGATACTACATTATGGGATATTTATTCTAGACTTCGATGATGAGTTAACACGTAGCTCTTTATTGCAGTTAAAAATTAAATTCGTACCTTGCTTGAAAATAGCATATTCATTAAGAGTCGGCCAAACTACCAATCCTTAAAAGCACTTTGACACATTCTATGCTAACGGGAAATTAAGATAATTTAAGATACATTCGAAGATTTTAAGATCAAATGTCAACGATTTTTTAAAAAAGAATTCAAACTTTATTTTCTAAATCAAAGTTACCTTCACATTGAATGTGCACCTAATATTTTGATGCTAAATAAATTGTGAGGATAAGAAGGGAGAAAAGGTACGTCCCAACGTGCATTAATGGATATAGTTGAATGTGGGTTGGACTCCAATTCCAATTAATTGCATTTTTAATGAGGAAATTCCACCCTCTTGCTTATATAATATTTACTGCAATTATTATGTTTCTCCCCTTTTTTGCATATTTTTTTTCTAGGCATATTTTTTTTTCTCGTAAAGACCTTTTCAAATACTCAAATATAGATAAATGAGTTGAATTATAAATGACAACATTAAATAAATCAAGGATTTAATTAATTTATATGAGGTCAATACATCTTTTTTAGTTAACAGTTAAATAAGAATATATGGCTCGAACTAAGATCTGAAGTGGTGTACATGATCATTAGAAGTGAAGTATTGTTTGACTAAGAGATGATCATATTCAATATATTTTTTTCTCCACTTATTTAAATGTTTTTGCAAGACAGCAAGTATGAACATTATAGAGTTTCTATAGAAATAAAAACGAGGTTTTAGGGGTGGTCATCAAGTTATAATAACAAAGAATAGTTTGTTCCTAAGAAACAAGTTAAGATAATAACTTTATTAAAGGCATTAACACAAAAGAGAGATTTGTTTATCTTTCAACAACTTTTCACACAAGAGTCCGTATAATTTTGAGGGCATATCTTGTATTCAGAGTTCGAAATCGATTTTAATGCCACAATTGTGATTATCTACACTAATATAGTGCTTTACCTCAAATATATAGTCAAAAGGTGCGTGATCTCAATGCATTTCGAACATATTTAGCAGGTTTTGAAATCAATTAGCACTCCAATCTTTGTTGAGAATAAAAAATTATAATTCTATTCCAACGAGATCTCAATGCATTTCGAACATATGTAGCTGGCTTTGAATTCAATTAGCACTCCAATCTTTGTTGAGAATTAAAAATTATAATTCTATTCCACTGAGATTAACCAATTCGAAGGAAAAAAAATAAAGACATAAGAGATTTATAGAGATTTGTTTCAATGTGAGACTACATCGTCTTTCGTCGTTAGTCACTATGATGGAAAGAAATTCACAAACAAAAAAATAAAAATAAAAATTGCATACCTATCTTCTCTAATATCTTCTTTCCTTTTTATGATGGTAATACAAAATTCTAATGATGAATTTCTATTTTTAAGAAAATTGGGGCAAAATTGAAATTTATAACGAAACAAATTCCTCCCCGGCCCTTCAACCTCACGGTGACCTCACCGTGGAGGTCAATCCATGTTCCAACTTTGCAAAACGACAATAATTAAGCTAAATAACTTAACAACCCTAACCAAAACCCATCCACTTATTTTTTAACATCAGACCAGACCTCCAATCAAGTATCACTCAGGTACACCATTCCAGTTTTATTACTATAGCATTCTTTTGCAAACAAAGAGGAGAACATTACATCAATTAGATTTTATGGCAACCCACGAGTGCTGAAGTGATGAAACCTAGTCTTAGTGATGCATATATGAATGGGAAAGCCTAAAGCAAACGTTGAGAATAATAATAAAATAGGGAATTCTTACTCCACCATCTTTCAACTCCAATCTTGAACCTTTGCGTAAAAGGGTTTCTTAAAAAAATTGTCTTAACTTTTAATAACAGAATTTAAACTTCAAAATTGTTTTTAATTGCTGTCCAATTGTCTTACGCATGATGTCTGTTTTTTCTTAAACAAATGTATCCAAAACAGCAACTAATTATTCTTAAAAAACCCTATTTGATGTTTTTTTTACTCTTACAAAAGTTGAAAGCTTTGTTGTAAAGTAAAGGATCAAAATTTCCACACCATAAAGTAGCTTTTTTCCTTCTTCCACTTTTGAAGAGGAATAAAAAAAATCAATGCGAAATGCCTTTTCATTGAAGTATGCTTAACCAATAACAATATTTTCACATCAAATCAACCTTTTATTGTCTAGTAGTTTCCTTTAAATAATGATGACAATTCTCGTATATATATGTGAAAAGGGAGACCGATGGTTATCTTTTGCTTAATTTCTTTTTCCATCAACAAAGCAAAGCCACTTTCCAATAAGTTCAATGAAGAAGGGGGTTGTTTAAAGTCTACTTTCTTTGATTACAAGAAGCTACTAAAACCTTTTTTTGGGTGGGATGGGGAGGGGTCGTTATGAAGGGGTGTAACTAACACGTCTGAATCGACTTTTAAAAAGAAAGTGCAGTTTGAAAGTTTTACGGGACTAAAATGTTCTTACGGTAGTTGTTTTTAAAGGTTAAAATAATAGTGATCATTTGGTTGAAAACGTTAACCTAAGATCCTACACGTCATTATTAAATGTCAATCTAAACACAAACGAGGTTAACTACTAGGCCACATCAACCAAATTCGTATATCCAAAAAGGGGAGGGGGCTAGGATCCAGCAAAATAAGCAAAAAAAAATAATAATAATAATTAAATTAAATTAAATTAAATTGCATATTAATAATTAAATCATAGTCTGGTGTGATCTTAATTAACTACTACTGATCACGAAAATTGTAAAGCATACAATCCTACTTTTGATGAGAAATTAACAAAATTTAATCCTCGAATTTAATTCAAAATTTAATCCATCCTTGAGTACTTGAACTTAATTAAGACCATGGACCGTATGAATATAGTGATTTTACCTTGAAATTTGGTACATCCTAAGAATTGACAACCTGGATTAAGGTTTAAGTCATCAACAATTTAAAGTTATACTAAATCGTGATAAATAATGTCATTCGATAAAAATGGCGCTTAACGACGTCGACAAATGATTTAATATTAATATTTTTAACTAAATAATTGTTAGAAACTTAAGAATTATTTTGTATAAATTTTACTCCAATGTTCATTTTGAAATTTTTAACAAACTAAATATCGTTGAAATTAACTTTGTGTGACACATGTTATAATCTAACTTATTTTCCTCTTAAATTAATATGAATAAATTTCGAATGAATCCAAAATCAAAATGTATTAGTCCAACACATTTATGACCTTTAGGTTTAGGTGGATGGTTTAAAGAGGTGGGGTCTCATATCCACGTGTTTGCTTAAAGTTTGACCTTGATGGCGTGATTAGGTAAATACATATACATACTCATATACATATACATATATTTATATGTTCATTAATTGCAATCATAAAGTGAAAGTGGGGGTTTAACTTGCAGTGGGAAAAGAGTAATGGGTCCTTTGTCTCATAATATTCCATCAATGAGCCTTTGAGGGAAGTTTTCATTATCATAAAATGATCGATTGCAAATTTGAACTTAAAGAGAGAGGGGCCTCTTGGGATTATTATATGTGGAATTAGTCCACTTTGGAGAGTGAAAAGGGGAGATCCTTGTGTTTAACTTTACCAAATCTTTACAAAATGGGGTCTGATAATAATGTTTATCTATTATTGGTTTGAGTTGAATGGCATGAAAAGGCCACCAACTAGAGGAAACAACTTTACCCCTACATAGGAGCAAAAGCTTCTCGTTTGATTAAGATAAATGAAAAAAATTCTTGCTTTAAGATGTAAGGTGCGATTCTTATTGCTTTATTCCTTTTGAGGGATTAATTTTTTCATCACATATATGTTAAGAATTAGAAATTTTAATTCTATATCATCAAGAGGAACTAAATCGTTAAAAGAAATAATGTCACACAAGAATACACAATATTTATAGAATTTCGTTTCAATATGAGATTACATTATTCTCTATTGCTGCAATAGTAATCTTTGGTGAAAAACGTTTATAAGAGAAAATTGAATACATTATCTTTTGTAACATCTCTCTCTCTCACATTCATGATACAAAACCCTAATCAAAATTACAAGTACGAAATTTCTAAATTATCTTTTGTAAAATTCCTAAGATATCGTTTAAAAGGTCGATCTGCGTACTAATTCTGAACAACGACAATAATTAAATTTTATATCTTAATAATATTTTATGGGACTAGTGAACTTTTATCAATTTTTAGCCTCATCACACTATTCTTAGTAATCAAGCCTTTATATTGGTTAAAATATAGTTGGACTAGAGTTTACAACAAAGTAAATTTACTTTTATGTCAAAGACTAATAATTTTCAACGTAAATCATTTTTATTAGAAAACTTGAAAATTTGAAAGTGAGGGCACACCCTAAATGGTTAAATCACCGCCATTACTGCAATAATATCATGTGACTTGTTCAAAGTCAAGGAAATTCGGTTCAGATATTTACACCAGCACAGTGGACAAAAATTATTTCAGCGTTGACCATCTGACTTCTTGGGAGCTTCACTAATTTGAATGGATTTTGCTACGTGTACATGACAACATACATAGGGTGTCTATAATGGAGCCCAAGCACCTCCCCCAATAAGGGAACGAGTCGAATTGAACCGATTCACTAGTCAAAACTCGAAGATTGGGCTCGATTAGAGTAAAGATGGTTCAAACTTTTTATTACCCGAGTCGAGCTTTTGTTCGGCCAAAAAATTTAGGCTTGACCTGAGCTTTCGGCTTGAATTTTAGCAAGTCGAGTCGAGTCAGCTCGCTTTTATTTTTAATTCGTGACAAATATAAATTTTTAATTAATTTAAAATTAGGACAATTTATATGAATTATAAATTAAATAAAAGTTACAACCCTCCTTATTTTTTCGGACTTGAGACCAGTTACATTCAATGTAGACTGGCTGAATACGCTTCTCAATTCCTTAATATATGTCTATTCAAATGTGTTGTGCTTGAACCAGACTTCCAACTAAGTTCTTTGCCATAATTTATATGGTACCCCTCCAGGCGTTTCTTATAATCATGGAGCCATTTGCAAACTTAAGAAGACACTTTATGGACTCAAATCGGTACCTCGTGTTTGGTTTGAAAAGTTTTCTACTGTTGTTGCCTCTTTTAGTTTTTCATCCAGTTAACCATGATTCTGCTCTATTTGTTCGCTGCACATTGACAACTTGCATTGTTCTTTCTTTATATATTAATAACATGATCATTATTAGTGATGATATTGATGAGATTGTTGTTCGAAGTCAAAACTAGCTCGTTAATTTGAAATGAAAGACTTGGGTTCCCTACATTACTTCTTGGGTACATAGATTTCTTATTCTCCTAAGGGTTATCTTCTATCTCAATCTAAGTATATGATAGATGTCATTGAAAGTGCTCTTCTTACTAATATTCAAACTATTGATGCTACTCTTAAGACCTACGTTCGATATTTACCCTCTTATGATATACATTTGACATAGATACTTTATATTGTATTATTGTTGGTTGTTTGGTATATCTCACTAATACTCGTCCAGATATTGTCTATGCTCTTAATATTGTAAGAAAGTTCATTGTATCTCCTATTATATTTCACTGCACTGCCATTGTTCATATTTTGTGCTATTTTCGTGGAACTTTTAGAATCTTTTTATTTCAGCCAATCTCATCTTTAGAGTTAATTGCGTTCTTTGATGCTGATTGAGCTAGTGATTCAACTAATCATAAATGTACACTGATTTTTGTGTATTTTTGGGTGAATTTCTTATCCCTTAGTACCAAGGCTGAGTATCGTGCTTTGACATATACTATACAGAAATTGTTTGGTTACATTGGCTACTTGCAGATACGGGTGTTATTCTTTCCACTCCGACTCCTATGTATTATGATAATAAAAATGCTATTCAGATATCTCACAACTTCATGTTTCACGGGCAGACAAATCAAATTAAAATTGATTGTCATATCATTTGTCACCACCTTCAACATGTCACTCTTACTCTACCCTTTGTTCCTTCGATGCAACTAGCTGATTTTTGTTCATGAAATCACACCATGTTCAGCGTTTTCATTTTTTTATCAACAAACTCTCACTACTACTTGTCGTATCATGAGCTTGAGGGGAAATGTTAGCTAAGTTTATATTATTTCANATATCATTTGTCACCACCTTCAACATGTCACTCTTACTCTACCCTTTGTTCCTTCGATGCAACTAGCTGATTTTTGTTCATGAAATCACACCATGTTCAGCGTTTTCATTTTTTTATCAACAAACTCTCACTACTACTTGTCGTATCATGAGCTTGAGGGGAAATGTTAGCTAAGTTTATATTATTTCATATTGTGAAAGGGTAGGATGGTAGTTTTATTTATTAGGGTAGTTTAGTCATTTTGTTAAGCTTTTGTAGTCACTCTTTTGTATAACTTTTGCTCATTTGGTGATTGGCCCTAGCCTTTCTTTTGTTTTCTTCTTCTTCTTCTTCCTTGTTGCTTGCAATCACGAAATGAACAGTATTGACATAGGAGGAATTGAAAATTTCTTTGAAAGATTGTCTCAAAATTGTTAGTGAGGAATGCCTTGCAATAACTCGAAGCAACTTGAACAAAAAATTCAAAGTACATTTCAAGTCATATATTAGCGCTCTCCTTAACTTTACCTACGAGGGCATGATGAACCAAATTTGCCTCAAGGATACAATGAAATGCTTAGAAGGTGTTTGACGGGTTTATGCACTTAACGATGACAAATCGAACAAGAAGGATGTATAGAAAATATACGAGTCTTTGTAATCTGGTTCTACAATATTCCGGACACAAAATATTTAATTGGAAATAAAATATGAATGCTAAAGTTTTTAACGAAGAATATTAGAAGAAGACAAGTAAAACGCCTTTTTTTTTTTGCTTGAAAACAACGATTGTTTCTCTGCCATTGAGATCAACATTGTAATTTGAAATTTTGTCATTGAGGACATGAATGAAAATCAATTTTCAACCGTTGTAAGTCCAGTGCAAAAAAAATTACGACTATGTGGTTAGGTACTTTCTAATTAATATGTCACTGTTGAAAAAATTGGTAAAAGTTTATAATGCCAAATAAAGGCTGTCAAACATAGGCTAAATATCATTATTATGTATTTCCATTAATGAATCGTCTATTTTATTTAAAGATTGTTAATACACGTCTTTCCACGATTAACAACACTCTACAAGGGTCTTGGCATTTTGAATTTCGAATTACATAAAAGGGGCCAAAAATCATTTAGAGGTGCAAGTTCTGGTTTTCCATTGCTTTGGCAACCTCACAATGCAATCCGAGGTCGCCACCTGACGACGACTGGCAACTTCAAAATGCATTCCAAGATGGACATATAAACAGTATGATTCCCTGCTGGTTGTGAGATGCATTTTCGCGACCTTGAGTGGGCTAGGCTAATTAAAATTGGTCATGCTTTATAATCCTCCTTTTTTAATTTTTTAATTTTTTTGACATAGGAACCCGCAACCGCTATTCATGACTGCGCACTGGGTAAATCTCGCTCCATGTGCAATATCAACGTGGTCTAACTCATACAATATTCTTTGATTCATCGCATCATGTCTAAACCACGTTATTTAAAAACATCGTTTTCAACAAAATCATACACCTATGATTAATGACGGTTCATTTCTACAAGACCTTTAATTTGGCACAGGTAGCCGCGGGATGAAATCAGCCAAGTGACTCGCCTAATCTACCCTAAGATGCCCTCTCCATCTCTCCACGTGCAAAAAGATCCCCAAGCATTCTAGATTGGAAATAGATCAAAGTATAAAATTCAAAACTATTTTACCTTCGATCCTCATCTAAAGATTAGTCTCACACTTCATTGATAATGCGGGAATACTTTCTAAAAAGCCGTAATCACTTACAAGAATAAATTAGGAAATGAGTAAAATTTATGAAAAGACATTTTCGTTTTAAATGTAGTGTTATCAAGTTAACCCAAGTACGTTTTTTTAACTGGTAACTCACGTTTGGTTAAGCTTAAAAATTTTGTTGTAACTTATAGATAAAAGTTATTTTATATAAAAACATAAATCAACATTTATATTATTCAAGCATGTTTAGGAATAAAAATATTCGTATAGTGATTTAGCTCATTTTTAAGACTAGTCAACGTTAAATGTGCATTATACGTTATTATTAAATATTTAATAAGTGTTGTAAAAGTAATATTTGAATAAGCACAAATGTTAATTAATTTAAAATTAATACTAGAGAATATATACGTGACAATGAATGTTAAATCATTTATTTAATTTTCAATTAAGTAAATCTGTATGTTAATTAGTATACATGGATGTAAATAATGAAATACATTTTTTTAACGTAAAATTCTAATTAACTTATAATTGAAATTAATAACATTGAAATGCATAAATGAAAATGAATATTAATTAAATGAATGTGAATGTTAATTAATTGGTAACTAATAATAGGGAATTCATGTATTAATAAAAGCACACGAGTGAAATGAATATGTCAAATGTACATGTACATTGATGGTAATTAAATTGAATGTGAAATTCTAATTAACTTATAATTAGAATTAATAATACTGAAATGTATAAATGAAGATGAATATCAATTAAATGAATGTGAATGTTAATTAATTGAGAATTAATAATAGGAAATTCATATATTAATAGAGCACACAAGTGAAATAAATCTGTTAAATGTACGTGTACATTGATGTTAACTAAAATGTTAAATAAATTAAACATATATTGAAAAATGAAAAGTAAGATATCAGTAAAATAATTAAATTATAGTGGGACTAGAATTGTCCAAAAAACAATTCTCACTTGATGTGATATGTAATATATCAGTTATGCTATATGTATAGAAAAATTTTAATAGAGTTTTTACGGAACAACACTTGACAATTTTTCATTTATAGATAAGCCAACCACATTATCACGGTTTAATAAGTTAATAGAAAATGTGATGAAATTTTAGTAAGATTAATCAAGAATCAACTTATTTTTTTAAAAAGGTTGAAAAGGAAGAGAAACAGCATCATGGCAATACTGCAAATTTCCATTTTGTTTATTGAAAATGCGAAGCTCAAAAAACAAAATGTAAACAAAAAGGTGATGCAGAGACACGTGAGTGGTCAAACATCTTCAAGAGACTCTTTAAATATAAAATGATATCTATTTTAAAGAGTCAATTTTTAAAATTATACTCTAAAAGACTCTTTAAATTAACATTTTAAAATTAGAGTTGGTTTGGCTTTCCGAATTTTAAAAGTTAAACTCACTCTCCGTAATTAAATACATTATGTAGAAAAATAATATAATAATTTAAAAGGAAGCTAGTAAAAATAAAATAATAATAATAATAATAAATTTTTTTGGGAGTAGGCTAACATTGGTAAAATATGCTCTAAAAAATAAAAAATATATTGGATATACTCAGTGTTCTAAAATGCGTAATTCGCGACAATGCGTGAATGTCAAGTTATGAGCTATGTGAGTTTAGACGAGACATAGACGTTAAAATGCTTAAAAATGCATTTTTCTTATTTTAATATTCTATTAATTTTTAATCAATCAAGAAATCATTTAATAATTAAAAATAATATCTATCAAATATTCAAAACAGATTAATAGAAACTTTATATATTTTTTCAAAAATTTTCAACGAAAAATAAGTTTCAAATGTAAATTAACATTTAAATTTTAACTTCAAAAAATTGTTAGAAAATTTTAAAAAATTGCAAAGAAGAGATAATAATCGCGCTTAAAAGCGCATTAGTGGTCAACGATTGTCGTTGACAACTAAATAAGGCGCCAAACCATTTGACTTGACGTTTTCGCTGTGCATCATATCTAAGCAACGCTTGAACGCGTCTTTTAAAACACTGAATGTACTTAAAAATATGAAAATCATGATCTCTTTCCTCGTGTCTCTTTATTTATTAACCTTTTTCATTTCTTGCACACTTGGAAAGGAAAGGACCGTTTCGTTCTCCCTTCACCTTCAATTTTTCACGGGAATCTAGTGTCCACTCCACTTTAGCACGTGAGAACTCACGATACTGTTTCAAATGAAAAAATCTGCATTTTCTTTTTCTTTTTCCTTTTCTTTTAAATGATCATAATAATTATAGGCATAAAGGGGTGAAAAAGTCGTGTGTAGGCTCGTAAAACGCGTAAAAGGCAAGTGAAAGCGTGCGTTACCAAAAGGGAATATGATGATGATTTTTGTTTGCGAAGACTTCGCAAAAAGTAGTGAGAAAATTATAAAGTTAGGAATCCCAAAAGTTAATCATTTAGTACAATTTTTTTTTTAACGAATAAAAAATCATGTAGGTCCCGTCAACCTTTTCACATACAAAGTTAAGACCATATTTGATAGGAATTAAAAATTCTATTTTTAATATATTTTGATAGAAATTGATGAAATATGTAATCGAAAAGTTGTGGTACCCATAAAATATGTGATTGAAATTAATTGTTGATTTTAACTTAAATTAAAATTTGGATTTTAATCACTACCAAACTGAGGCTAAGTGTTTTTGTTAAAAATATTTAAATATAATTTAATTATAATTAGCCTTCCATGTGCATTTGCCCCATGTTGAAACTTTTGGTTATTTCCTTTCGGGTTAATTATCTAGTCGATAACTAACATTGCGTAAAATTTTTTAGGAGTCACTGAATTTCAAAAGTTTGCTAGTTAGTCACTGAACTTTATAAAAGTTTCCTCATTAATCACTGAGTGGTGAATGCAATTGCATTTTATAAAGTTCAGTTATTAACAAGAAAACTTTTGAAGTTATCACTAATGGGGTGTGATCATATTTGTAAATTTCTGCGACTAGCGGAAAACTTTTGAAGTTCAGTAACCTCTTGGAAACATTGCACAAATTTCAATGACCAATCATGTAATTTATCACTCTTTATATTTTATTTCGTCTTTTTTCTTCTGGTACCCCTATAATTTTATTTACTCTTAACATTGTCAAATTCAGGAAAAAAAAAAGTCTTTGTCTCGAGGAAAATCTCTCTGCTGACTTCTCTAAGATCAAAGCGATAATAGTGATCCATGCAATCAATTATTTCGAAAGAGACCCCCTTCAGCATTGATCACTTCATAGTATTCAATTTTGAGATTCATATACATCTTCTACTAAGAATCTAATAATTCTTTTGTTTTTATTTACATGTCCTAAGGAAAAGATGATCGAAGTTAAAGCAGCTCTTAAAACTGTCCTTTATTGCCTCTTTAATTTTAGAAAAGCCAACAGACAAGCTTACTATCTCTGGAATAAAAGGCTATTCTTTTTCTAAGTTTGAAAATTTTAGAGAGAATAAAATTTTGGAAGGGGAGTAAAGAAAAAAAGGGCAAAAAAAAAAAAAAGACTAAAAAAACATAAAAATTGGTTAATTGCATTATTGGCCATTGAACTATGCGTAAGGTTTTCACGAGGTCATTGAACTTCAAATGTTTTCCCGTCAATCACCGAACTTTACGAAAGTTTTCTTGTTAGTCACTGAGTAATGAATTTGATTACATTTTATAAAATTCAGTGACTAGTGAGGAAACTTTTAAAGTTCTTAATGATAAATGATATTACATTTATAAAGTTTAGTGACTAACGAAAAAATGTTGAAGTTCAGTGATTTCTTCAAAATCTTACGTAAAGTTCAATTACCAAGTAATTAACCCTTCCCTTTTCCTATGTACATCTACCTCTATGTGTGTTTGTGCATGCAATTTTAAATTTTGGGATGATAAAATGTTTTATCTCACACTATTCTACTTTATAAATAGTGAAAACTCCTCACCGTGCTAGGAAATCAAAGGAGATGAGGAACATGGTCTGAGACCCAATATTTCTTTTTAATCATCGTTCAGATGTCATTTCTACTAGCTTGAAATAACTTTTTTATTATATCATCTGATGGATATTTCGAAAGTTAGAAGGAAGTTATAATTAATAAGATGTGGATTCATATTGATAAAGAAGTAAAGAGGGCCTTTAGGCATCATTTTTTGCTCATTATTAGAAGATATATAACAGATGTAAAATGAAAGTTATGAGATAAAAGTCAAAAAAAGAGGCTTGATGGGATTCATAAACGGTAACACTTCTTCTAAAAATGAAGTGAAAAATGGCAAACAAACATATAGTATTTATTGTTGTAGATTTTCGCAAGAAAAAATAAAAGTATGAACGTAAATTATGCAAGTTGAAAGAGGAGAAATCTTTCGGATAATTGTCACTACGTCATTATCAAATATACACGATTCCATTACAATTTTGAAATATGCCATTGTCATTTGAGGACAAAAAAGAGTGGCACGTAGAACATGAGAAAGAAGGCCTTAATTACAGACCCCAAGACTTCTTGTGCAAAGGGTTGAGGTTAAAGAAAAATTCGTTTTCAAATATGAACGTAAAGTATATATAGATCGACTAACTATTTTTAAAGTTTCAATTATAATTGATTTAATCAACTTAAAATTAGAGTTGAATTTATTTGCCCTCATTTTAATTGAAGTTTCTCATTTTAACTTTCAAGTACACGATTGTAAGACTTTTACTTCTACTTCTTATTTGAAAATTAATTTGTAAAAGAGCTTGCTTTTCTTGAAGATTCGAGAGAAAACATTTTTATAAAATTAATCAAATGAGTTTAAAAGTAACTTTTTACTTTCAAAATCTTCTTTAAACTTCTCAAAAAGTAAAGCCAAACGACCCTTAAAAGCCAGAGAGAGAGAGAGGGAGAGGGAAAAAAAAAAAGAGAGAGAGAAGTAAACAAAAGGTGATAGTCGTGCAATGCCTTTTTGCAGCAGTTGCGTGTGAAAAGCAGAAAATTGGTTTAAAGGCAAACACGACTGCTTAATTATTTCCTTCTCTCACACTAATTACATGCGCGTACAATCCACTCATAAAACAACAATGACGCGTAATAATAACGCGCGACTTTTTTGAATGGGCTTTCACTAAGTCAATCAACAGAAAGAGGAACCTAAAATGAAACAAGAAGTGAGCTAAAAAGGCAGTGAATCCAGAGAGAGAGAGAGTTAAAAAGTTGGAGAAGTTAGAGAGAGAAACTAAATTAAAATATTAATAAATCTTACTTTAATTATCCTTTTTAAAATAACAAATAGAATATACTATTAATTAATTAAATATCCAAAAAAAAAAAGATTATTACACAAAAAGTAGAGCAGGTAAGATTAGCATCCAACTGAAAGTACATTCATGTCCCTAGTTTCTATAAATTCCTTTGCTCCATACTTTTTCTATCTAACATGCGCTCTTTCTCTGACAACTTTATTTTTATTTTCTTATTAATATTATGTCATTCATACAAATAATTAATTCTGAAAAAAGAAATAAATAATTCCTTCTCGTTTAGAGAGAGAAGAAAGAGAGAATGGAAGGGAGGTCCTTTTTTATGTGAAGGAGGTGGTGTGATCTTTCCCTCTCGCGTTGAACGGCACAGCAATAAAGGAACAGAGAGAAAATTATAGGAAATAAAGTTTCTTAGATAAGGGTTCTTATTCAACGAAACTAAATCCATCGATTCTGTCTCTATACATACGAAATACAATCGGATTTTGGTTTCATCTGTACAGAGTGAAATTTTTCGAATTGGGTTCTGTTTATTTTAGCTGAAAACTGCGTTGATTTCTGTTTAGTTCATATATATATATATTTTTAGCATTTCTTGGATAATTTCCAAGTTCCCAAATTTGATAAAAATAAAGGGAATTCTTGGAAAATCTTTGTAGGATTTGTTTGGCTTTTAAATTAGTGATTGCAATTAAGGAGGAGAAGAAGAAGATGAGAGCTGGGTTGAGTACTATACAACAGACTCTGACACCGGAGGCGGCTAGTGTTTTGAACCATTCGATAGCGGAGACGGGCAGGCGGAACCATGGCCAGACAACGCCGCTGCACGTGGCGGCGACGCTCTTGGCTTCGCCATCGGGTTTCTTACGACAAGCATGCATTCGCTCCCATCCAAATTCTAGCCACCCGCTTCAGTGCCGAGCGCTGGAGTTATGCTTCAGCGTGGCTCTGGAGCGCCTCCCCACGGCGCAAAACATGGCTCCGGGGATGGAACCCCCGATCTCTAATGCACTCATGGCGGCTCTCAAGCGCGCTCAGGCGCATCAGAGACGAGGGTGCCCCGAACAGCAACAGCAACCACTACTGGCGGTGAAGGTGGAGCTAGAGCAGCTTATTATCTCGATACTAGATGATCCCAGCGTGAGCCGGGTGATGCGCGAGGCGAGCTTCTCGAGCCCTGCAGTCAAGGCTACAATTGAACAGTCCTTGAATTCCAACGCGCATGCTAATCATCATGTTGGTGCTAGAAATGTGAATTTGGGAGGAACTTTTGGAGGGATTTCACCGATGATGCTTTCTAATGCAACTCAATTATCTACACCACCAACAGCAACACCATCAGTTGTTAATCCCTTGGCTAATCGGAACATTTATTTGAATCCCCGACTGCAGCAAGGAGGTACAGGGCACATGGGGAATCAGAGGAGTGAAGAAGTGAAAAAGGTATTGGATATTTTGTTAAGAACTAAGAAAAGAAACCCAGTTTTGGTGGGGGATTCGGATCCTGAGGCTGTGGTGAAGGAATTATTCAGGAAAATTGAGAACAAGGAATTGGGAGCTGAAGGGCCATTGAAAAATGCTCAAGTCATCTCCATTGAGAAAGAGTTTTTATCTGATAAAAATCAGATACCTTCAAAGATCAAAGAATTGGATAGAGTGATTGAGAGTAGGATCGTGAGTGGTGGGCTAATACTTGATTTGGGCGATCTGAAATGGCTGGTAGAGCAGCCTACGAGTTTTGGTGGCGCACAACCGCAGCAGCAGGTGGTTTCTGAGATTGGACGGGCGGTGGTGGTGGAAATGGGGAAGTTACTGTCCCGATTCACCGGAGATGGTAGTGATAATAATCTATGGTTGATTGGAACTGCAACATGTGAGACTTATCTGAGGTGTCAGGTTTATCATTCTACAATGGAAAATGACTGGGATCTGCAAGCAGTGCCTATTACTGCAAGATCGCCTCTTTTGGGGATGTTTCCCAGGTATATTCTTGAATTAATTTTTATCAAGATTGATAATGCTTAGAACTATTTAAATAACTTAACATGGATTTATATAGATATATTCTTGCTTCGTTTTAATTAACTATTGGTAGATATTGAATATGAATTGACAGTTTGTTACCGATTGCATCTTTGGTATGCTCAGTATCAAGAATTTCTTTAACAGAATCCATGATATGATCTCTTCCAGGAATTATTCTTTGCACAGTAGTTCATCTGTAGATCGAAAATTGGTCTTTCTTATTAACTAGCTTGATTTGGTAGAAGAAGTACATGTATAAGAAAGGAATCTAGATTTTCTCCATATTTATCAGTTTTTCTATCGTGTGGTTTCTTGCGTGAGAATGGTTAAGATCGCGTTGTCAAACATGCTTTCTGAGTTATGAAAATTGTATTTTTAGGATTGAGACAGAGAGACTTCTGAGCAACCCAGTCGAAAATTTGAATCCATTGAAGAGTGTTCCAACTCCGCATCCCTCTTTAACAAGGCGAGTCTCTGAGAACTTGGATCTTTCTCAAAGAACCTCTTTTTGTCCACAATGTTCAGACGATTATGAGAAGGAGCTGGCAAAGCTTGTAGCCATTGAGAAGTCGTTCAAGGAAGCTAAAGAAGAAGCTAATCGACCATCTCTGCCTCTATGGTTGAAAAATGCGAAACTCCAGAGTAGTGATGCTAAAACTACAGATCAATCAGAAGTACATTTTGCTATAACTGATTACAATTAATTTAGCCTTAAAACTTAATAAAATTAAGCTGATCTTGATTTTCATATATTTGCAGGGTAAGTATCAGGAAGTGCTTTCTAAGCAAAAGACTCAAGAATTACAGAAAAAATGGAGGGAAACATGCTTGCATCTTCATCCTAGTTATCATCACAAAATCCACTCTGATAGAACTGCTCCACTGGCTCTATCCATGACGAACCTGAGTAATCCAAACCTACTTGTGCGTCCACCTTTCCAGCCCAAGTTGCAAACGACCAAGCCCCTTGGGGAAGTTCTACGGTTGAACACAAATCATGTAACCAGCCAATCTGCAGGACTTACCAGCAGGAATCCTGGAAGTCCGGTGAGGACTGATTTAGTTCTTGGACCGAAAGGGACTGAAAACGGTCCGGAGAAAACTACTGAAGACGGTGTTAAAGATTTCTTGGGTTGCATCTCCTCAGAACCTCAGACTAAGGTCCTTGGTAAATTTGCTAATCCATTGGATGCTGATACGTACAAAAAGCTCCTCAAGGGGCTCATGGAGAAGGCATGGTGGCAGGCAGAAGCAGCGGCTGAAGTGGCTTCAGCCATAACACGGTGCAGATTGGGCAATGGGAGATGTCGAGGTGCTGGATTTAGGGGTGACACGTGGTTACTGTTTACAGGACCTGACAGAGTCGGGAAGAAGAAAATGGCATCAGTCCTAGCAGAGCAAATATGCGGGACTATTCCAGTAATCATTTGTCTCGGCTCACGACGTGACGATGAAGAGTCTGATATGAACTTCCGTGGTAAAACAGCAATTGATCGCATTGCAGATGCTGTTCAACGAAATCCATTTTCAGTGATTATGCTTGAAGACATTGATGAAGCTGATATGATTTTGCGTGGGAATGTAAAGCGGGCTATTGAGAGAGGTAGGCTCACAGATTCCCATGGACGCGAAATCAGTCTAGGTAATGCCATATTCATTCTCACGGGAGATTGGTCCACAACTAATCCTGAAGTGATCAGAGACGTTCATTTTGTTGATGGAAAGAAACTTGCCTTCATAGCAAGCAGAGATTGGCAGTTAGGACTGATAGTCAGAGAAAAGAGCGCAAAACGTCAAGCCAATTGGCCACAGGATGAAGACAGGCTAACGAAACCTAGGAGAGAAGTAGGGTCAGGCCTCTCTCTCGACCTTAATCTTGCTGTAGATACCGAGGATGACAGAACTGCTGGGTCTCACAATTCGAGTGATCTCACCATTGATCATGAAGATGAGCTTGGGTTTGTGAACAGACAACAATTCACTATTACATCGGTGCCTCATGAATTGGCAAGTGGTGTCGATGATTCAATAGTGTTCAAACCCGTGGATTCCTCCTTTGTTCGAAGAGAAATCAAGAAAACAATCTCAGTGAAATTCTCCATGGTTGTGGGTGACAACTTGCCAATAGAAATAGAAGACGACGTGTTAGAAAAGATCCTCGGAGGCCTATGGCACGACCAGACTAGTCTCGAGCAATGGATAGAAAACGTTTTGGCTCCAAGCTTCGATCAACTCAGACCACGGCTGACCTCCATTGTTGGTCGTAATTTGGTTGTCCGCCTCGTGGTGGAGTCGGATTCCGGTGAACGGAGAAACGGAGAGTGGTTGCCTAGTAGAATCACCGTAGAAGGATAATTGAAGTGTACAAGCTTAAGTTGAAATACAATGGATATTGTCCTTTGGATACAGTTGTAAATACAGCAACTATTTGGCAGGAAATAGTGTGCAAAATAGAAAAAGCCGTTAAACTGAGATGATGTTGACAGGTTAACGGATACTGAAAAACTTTCACCTTTTGCCTTTTTTTATATTTAAAAAATATTTATTAATTTCTTTTTTTGTTTTTTTTTGGTGGTGGGTATTTTTGTTGTTGTTACATTACATAGGAGTGATCAATAAAGACGATGGAACCAAATACTTGAATTATTTTTTAAATATTTTTTTTTCTCATTTTCTGTTCTGCATTGGGGGGCATTATGGTCATTTTATGGAAATTTGGTCGGTGATGGTGAAGGTTGTGCTGATGGACGGCAAGAACTTTTTGCTATGATTTTATATTGGTTTTATTTTTAATTGTGGGGCCCAACTTTGAGTATTTCTTTTCTTTAGATAGATCTGCAGCAGACACGCTTTTGTATGTGCAACGTGTCGCTTCTTAATAAAGACACATCAAAGAATTGTGTGGGACCCAGTCCTTTTTCCTTCTTTGTACATTATCAAGAATTTTATAAGTTTTAACGATGGAAATTACTATAAAGTCCAAGGCAGATCAGCCCATAAAAAAATTTCCATTTATAAATCTTATTTTTTTATATTTAGAAAAATGTGGAAATTTCTTTTTACATTATAGTCGGCTTAAAAAAAATTTTCAGTCCTGTCTTGAATTTGCTCCTGCTTCTTCCTGATACTAATTACCGAAAAAAATTAAGCATTTTGATGAAATAAAAAAAAAATTGATATCAATTTAAACAGTGGTTATAAAGGGTAAATTAAAAAGCTTACAACTTTTGGCCATATAAAATTATAAAGGGTAAATTGCAGGTGTGATACCAAATCTTTCACTTTTATGTAGACTTGAGCCAAACCTTTACTTTATGATATCCACGGTACCAAATCTCTCAAAAATTCACATCTGGAGTCCATTCAAACGATTCCATCATATTAGCTGTTAGTTGACTTCAAAAATAAAAAATTTGAAAATTTTGATCAACTAAATCAATGGTAATTTAGTTAGAATTATAAATTAACAAAATAATAATAAAAAACAAAAGAAAAAAACTAAAACCAATATTCTTCCCCATCCCACCCCCACCCCTACCCCAACAAAATCAACACCAGAAACCATCCGACCATCGCCAACCACCCATATCGTAACCCGTCGCCATCGCCACTGCACCCGAAACTATCTCTGCACAAATCTCCACCTAAATCAGCCCATCTCCTTCTCCAAAGTCAACCCATTTTCTTCTTTATCACAATCAATATAGAGTCAAAAACTCTTGGTATGCATTAATCCATATATTTGACCTAAAAACGCATTCTCATCTGGTATCGTGCGCAAGAAATAATAAATCCACACATAAAACTTAACAACATTGAACCATAACAATCACTCAATTCAAACTTAAAAATTTGATACAATAGAGAGAGAGAGAGAGAGAGAGAGAGAGAGAGATCCACTAAACTCAACTTTCCGATCTAATTTTCAATGGGCTGAATGAATGGATTACTATTTATTTAACAAGTTATGGTTTTGGTGGGCAGACAAAGAAGCCATATTTACTAGTAACTTTTTTGTTCACAAGCTTGGAGAAAATGAAAATTGAATGTTGTGGGAAAAGGGAAGATCGAAATTGGAAAAGGAGTTGGAAGAGAAGAAGAAAAGTTTGAAAATGAGGGGTTCGTGTACGGGGGTTCATCGTACTCGCTTGCAACAAAGAGAATTAATGGTTTCTGTTAATTTGGACTTCAAATGCGAGTTTTTGAAATTTTTGGTGTCGTGAGTGCCACAAGTCAAAAGCTAGGGTTAAGTTTGCTTAAAAGTAAAAAATTTGATACCGTGATTGCAATTTTTCCTATAATTAATAACATGCCCCGACTAATACTATAATTTAATAGAGAATTATCATAGGTACTACCAATAAGATCATGGTCTGAAATATTTTTGTATTTAATATTTAACTTTAAATTAATATATAATTAATTAATCACAAGGAAAGGAAAGCTACCCTTGTTTTTGTCTAGACAAGATGCAGAAAAAGTGTGAGATAAAAAGTAGAGAAGAGAAGGCCTACGCATCCTTTACAACTTTATAATATTTTGTCCTTTCTCACGTCACTCAATTCTACCTTTCTTCAATAAAGACAAATTAACAGCTCAACCACTCCCATCTTCCACCATTTTTTTTTTCCTTAAAGTTTTGTTTTCTTTCTTTCTTATTTTCTTCTTCTGGATCTTGGGCATTTCTTACGTGGGAGTGAAGAGTCCTTATCCTTAATTTTTTATACAAAATTTGACTTCGGATTGTACGGTGTATGGCATTGGACAATGTAGTATTAAAACATGAAGAGTCTTTGAATTCAAGTTTTAACACCATCTATTTATAATATTCTTTCTACACAATAATAAATCTAAAATACAAATAAGTAGTAATAGTTGATAGGGCGAGTTAAGCCACTCATCTCTTCATGGTGCGAGTTGATCGCAAGTCGGCTGGTTCAACAGAAGTGCGGCTCGCCATTTTTTTATTGTTGCTGAACTGCATCTCAATTTGATGAGTTGACAAGTGACTCTCATGGTCAATTCACTGCCGATAAGTTGAGTAGTGGGTCTTCCCAGGGGCGGATTTAGGGGGGGCTGGACCGCCCTACAGTCCGGCCCAGCCCCCAACCCATTTTTTTTTTAGTACAAAAAAAAAACTTGTAAAAAAAAAAAAAATTTCTTGTGTAATTTTTTTTTTTTTTACGTATTAGCCCGATCTGAAATCCTGTCCTGGATCCGCTCCTTGGTCTTCCACTTAACATCCCTACGCGTAAGAGAGTGTGTAGTTGAGACTTTTGAGTTTTTAATTTTGACAGTCAACAGTTGCATGCATAATTCCATTTTGCTTCAGCATTTAAAACGGCTCGTGTTTGGGCATATAGGCAAGTTGGGAGTATGGAAAATCAAAATATGCTCACGACTTTATAGATGAATGCTTTTTTGATGTCGGCTGATTCCATTTATGATTTATCACCTAGTCAGCGTTGACCAAGTAAAACTAATTAAAATATTAAAAAATATCACGGATGAGTTACTTTTCTAATAAAATAAGTTATGTTCAATATAATAAGTAACTTAATATTTCTTTTGTCCCAACAAATCAGATTCTATAAAAAATTTATACTAAATACTAGGTAGATAATATTTTGCAAGATTAATGTTTATAACGTTTATAAATTTTTCGTTCAAAAGAATGTATCGATATTATCTTTCTTTTTCGACCTGAACTAGAATCTTTACTCTTTGTTACATTTTCCGTTTAGTTTAACATATATAACATTATTTTGAATAAAAAACTAAGAAATGGTATCCGCTTTAAACAACACTATTGTTACTTATATGGTCCTTATTTGACTTTCATTTTTTTAAAATACATTTTTCTCTCTTCTTTTCAAATACACATTTTTCAATAAAATAATATTACACGCAATTCAAAAACTTTTCCTCTATTTTTAACCATACATTCTCCATCAATTTACTATTAAAAAATACATTCTACACAAAAAATGGTGTTCAACTTGCCCATAGTATGTTTACTCCAATTATATACATAATTTCTTATAGATGTATTTTATGTATCAAACACAATTTAAACCTATGTTTAATACTTCCCAAGCATGCTCTAAAAGTAAGATAATGCTACTCATCAGCATTACTTATGGACAAGCACTAATTTGACATTTATGGCCGATTGATAGTGTTTCCGTTCTTATTTCTATTTCTTATAGAAGAATTTCTCGAAAAAGTTATCTTAATTGATGTTTAAAAACTAATTCTTGAAAGAACTCTTCTTTAGGAAAAACTTTTAAAATAAACCATATTGAACCAATTTCCTATAAAATTTCCTCTAACTAGAAAAAAACTATTTTATATAATTAATCAAAAGAATTTAAAAGCAATTTTTAAATTTAAAAACTCATTAATTTCTCAAAATTCATATCAAACGGACCATAATCAGAACTAAAAAATAGCATTACTCCTAAAAGAATACCGACAGAGTCATTGTAATAGTGATATGAAAAATGTGTCAATTAATCTATGTACTCGAAAAGGAGGGAAGAAGTAGATGTCAAGATTGGGGTGAATAAAGACAGGCATGTAGCTGTAAAGTATGAGTCTTAGTCTAAACCCTTTAACCAATTTTGATTTTTGTCCACAGAATTCTCCCACCCTTTCTTTTTCACACACAAATTATCTACAGAAGGTGCCAAACTAGTTCACCTGCTTTCGTAAAGAACTAGTTTGTCTTACAAGGAATATTGAATCTTTCAACTATTTTTCACCTTCGAAAAGTAGATGGTGGCATGTGAATAGGTTATTTCCCATGTAAGGAAAGATAAGAACAAGTATATGTAAAGCAGAATGACCTTTCCTTTTAAAACCAAAAAAGCAGCAAAGGATAAGAAATCAATCGTGTCATCATTTTAGGACATTTAGTTGCAACTTCTTTTGTTTTTTTGTTTTTTGTTTTTCCAACTAATTAATAGTTCATGAATATCACAATTATAATTTCGATTTTACCCTAATTTATCTTATAAATATGGATCAACATAAGAGTTTACTATAATCATCAGGAAGTGAGATGTTTGAAATGATACGTGTGTGACTTTAGGGAGCAAACATTAGGGTTTTGTATTATCATCGGGAGTGAGAAATGTTAGAGAAGACGTGTGTGCAATGTTTTTCTTGTTAACTTCTTTCAAACAAAACGTAGCATCACAAATTCGTATATCTAAACGTCACTTTACAATTCTAAAGATATTAAATAGTTTTTGCAATTGAAGATTAATTGTCCATAGAGGTGCAATAATGAGCCCAGTTCTAACCAGCTTGACCCGATCTTGTTGAGAGAATTGGTCATACTTTTATCGAACAATCCTTGGTAGACCATATTAGGCTTGCCAGTTTGACACCACTAACGAGTACCAACGTGCTATCTGAACAATAAATTGTAAACAAATTGTACAAATTTTCGTCTCGTCCCTTCTAATATTGTACACTAGTAATCTAGGCATGCGATGTTAATACCGTGCCCTCGTTTGGTTCAGTTAAAAATCATAGCCCCTGTTCTGGCTCCATTGAAAAGAGGTTTTGGGAAAAAATTATTTTGAAACAGTGATTTTTTTGCGAATGTGTGACAAAAAAAAAAAAAAATAATAATAAGTTTACGTGTAATATATTTAATAGATTATTATATAATTGATAAAAATTGTAGTTAAAACTGATAAATATTTTGGGTCTTATAAAATATATAATTGATAGTGAATTTTAAAAAATTAAGATTAAATAGATATTTTATATAATTAACCACAAGGGCAATTTAGCATATGTTTGGCTCACATTTTTTTTAAAAGTTAATTTTCAATTAAACGTTCATCCATAAAGTAATTTTACACGTAAATCGAAATCACTTTATTTTTTAACCACGTATTATCCAAAAATCACTATTCAAAAATACATTTTCGTACAAAAAATAGGGTTCAAACAAGGACTTAATATAAATACAAGCGTCCTCGTAAGTACCAATATTTTAATATTGCCATAAGGTATAAAAATAAAAATAAAAATGGGCACAATAAACATAGCAATGGATCCCGACTGTACCTAATAGAGTTGTCGAGTGTGTTAACATGTGTTAGTTAAGGCTTAGAATAAAGAGGACAATATATAACTAAAAAGGCAAAATAAGTACGAGTCCCCACTAAACCTCAAATCTCCAAATAATTCTCAAACGTTAATGATACAATTGTTTATGATTTGAGTGTGGAAACGAAGGAGCATATCTAGATGAAGTGGATCCAAATCTTTTTTGCTTGTACATTATCTTGAATTATAAGGCTGGCATAGAATTGTCATGATTTGTCAACTTGCTAATTTTATTCAATCGACTTGTCGGCATCTTTGGATTTTAGATCATTGAAGTCACTCAAATGGCCCTAGTTGATATCTTGATTAGAAACGACACGCGTTTGTTAATATTAACAGTAGATTTTTCAGTGTTTAGTTGTGAAAGAATATATGAATATTTGACGTGTATTACATTTTATATAATATATCATCAGTTAAGACAAAGAGAGTTAACTAACCATAACATGGGGTAACATTGTTGGCTAAATTCTTAAATAATGTTTGATGGCAGTAAGATCATAAGCCAAAAAGGGAGGTTTAGATGTGAAAAGATTGATTTTGCCGGCTAGTTGGGCACTAATGGGCCGGGTACCACTTGAATTTCTCTCGTAAAGTTGGCTTCACGTGGCTAGTAAATGGGCCATAATTCTATCTTTTATGTGTAAGGATGGCAAACGGGATGAACCGCTTGTTGACTTGACTCGACCCGTGAAGCCCATGAGCCAAATGAATAAAACGAGCCTAGCCGAGCTCGAACTGGCCCAATACAACCCCTAATTATGTGGGGGGAAAAATTCACAATTAAGGCAT